>JAMKCH010046400.1:0-22097 GCA_023653785.1 Ophioderma brevispina | reverse complement strand
ATTACTCCATATATGAAATAAACGGCCAGATGATTTACTATCATATTTGGCATGAAAATTAAAGATAGAACCCGATGTGACCAAAATGCACATATGAGGCATTAGCAGTGGGGGCCCACTTTTTACATATCGTCGTGGGCGGGAAAACCTCATATGGCATTTGACCTTTAAAGCAAAAAACCTCCACATGTAGCAAAAAACGGTTACATGACAAAACCTTCATATGTAACATTTTCGAGAGACACCAAAAACTGAATGAATTTGCTTGTAATGCATGCCTAGGAAAGGTTTCGTTTAAAATATATTTAGGTAATTATTTTACTCAAGATTCTGAAATAAATGTTGCCATATGATTACTATCATAATTTGGATGAATTCAAGCTAGGAACCCGATGGACCAAAATGCAATATGAGGTTTAGCAAATGGGGGCCCCTTTTTAATATGAGGTTTTTGCATTGACCTCCTGGAGTTACATATGAGGTTTTTCCCGCCCACGACGATATGAGGTTTTGCATTTGACCTCTGGGGAATTACATATGAGTTTTTCCCGCCCTGCGACGAATATAATATATAAGTATATATAATAATTATATATATATATATTATTACAACAAAAATACTCCCCAAAAGAAGATAGGGACATTTAAAAGAAGCTAAAGACATCCAGGCAATTTGTGAGGCTAACTTTTAAATTGCGCGGACTTGAAATCAAACACAAAATGGGTCTAGTACATGAATATCATGATCATACTCAGTGATTAAAGCTACAAGAAGGTCCAAGACCGGTCAAACAAGGTACATGGCGTGAGGAATTACTCGCATGGAGTGTGTTTTTTTTGTGTTAAACGCAATTATAATGTTCGCCGGCGACATTAATTATAAAAGCGTTCTGTTTTTGAACATAGCGAGCTGATGTGGCTAATTAATTTCAGGGTGAGGGATAGATGTATATAAAAGCTTTTATAACCATGTAAAAATATAAATTTTGAAAATCTTGAGGGCGCACTATTTTTTCAAATGTACCAGTGTTTTTTGCCCACTTTTCAAAAAATCATTGGAGCGGGAACGGTGTGGCAGGAGATTATTAGTCCTCCGGGCTCACGGTCCGACTACAATGGTGAACACTAGAGCAATCGATTCAGGTCATAGGCAGTGTTATCCGGAGGACATGGGGGATAATCCCCCCAATATTTTGCAATGAGGGGGGAGGGTCATACGATTCCCCCCCCCCCCCCAATGTTGATGGTCCGTTCAAGTTAATGTGTTTTGACCAAAAAAACCCTCATTCTTAACCATTATAGTTTAAAAATGGTAAATTTCCGCGCGCTTGGCGGGGCAGTGGTTCTAATTACTATTACATTAACAATTTTAGCTTCTAAATGCCCAATTTTTAGCGCGCTTGCGATAGGAGCACATGTGCTAGTAAGGATCTTTTCAGCAAACCCCGTTTCATTCATAAATTTCAATTATATTAAAAAAAATCCCCCCCCCCCCCCTATGTCAAAAAGAAAGAAATTATTTTACTCCACCGGATTCAGTTGACTCATCACGACAACATTGTTTTCACGTTATTTCGTCTTATGGAGCCAGATCTTGAATCTGCCGGACTATATCTCCTTTACAAACGGCCTAGATGCAATAATAAAATCCCGCTACCTCCCTTTTTTGCGTGATCGTCAGGGCGGGTGTAGTCCTTTTTCGGAGGACGTTAGAGAATACCACTGCATGAAGACCAACCATCAAGCGATCAATGATGACTGGTTTTAAAACTTTTGGAATCATGTGCCTCTAAGGACGTACTTGTTTAAACATTTACACAAAAAAATACCAATTGTCACTGTGAAAGTACATGTTCCCGAATGACCCAGCATCATCATCAGAAGAACACTCAACACTATCCCTTCTACTGAAACGAAGCTCGCATGATCTGATGGGATACACGTATTGAACAAATCATCATCAATCTTCATCAGTTACCGATGGGGTGTCCCAAGTCACCTCACTACTGGATGTGATAATCAGCGGGACAATCTAATATGGGAGCATCGTTATCTAAATGATCAATGTATAAACCGTTTCAAGACACATTCAGTCATCAGCCACAAGTCTGATATGTCCAATTTTTTCTCGCAATTGGGAGTACTGCATCGTATCAACACATTATTTTTGGCCTAGTCGCTAAACGTCACACCGGGGTTTTGATATATTTTTTTTCCATTTCCTGGTTTAGCAAAATCACTGACAGGGCCTGGCTAGCCTAGGTCATGAGAAAAATATGCACCTTCTTCCGATGCTAAATTCTAAATTTGGTAAAATGGGGACAAGTTTGTCAATTGTATAGTAAAATTAACACTGAAGGGGGACATTTTACCATTTTTTTATTTTTGTATTTTTGCAACTTTTGGATACGCATGTCATTTCATGAAATAATAATCAAAACATATTGCCCCGTTAATTAGATAATTAGGTTGAGTCCATAGGGAACACCCTCCTTGTCCACCAACTGGAGAGTCAGTAAAAAAATCAATTAATACAAATAATTAAGAATATTTTTCCTGTTTAAGTATTTATATTCATGTACCACTTTGATTTTGCCATATCTCTATCACGCCACTGTACAAACCAATGGGAAAGTTACACGGTAGACAATACCATCTACGTGGAAACGAAGCCCCCATGGCCTTTTGGGCCAGGGGGATAAAATCCCCCATGGCCTTTTGGGCCAGGGGAATAAAATTTCCCATGCCCTTTTGGGCCAGGGGGATAAAAATAAAATTCCCCATGCCCTTTGGGGCCGGCCAGGGGGATAAAATCCCGCATGCCCTTTTGGGCCAGGGGGATAAAATCCCGCATGCCCTTTTGGACCATGGGGATAAAATCCCGCCTGCATGCCTTTTGTGCCTGGGGGTATAAAATTCCCCATGCCCTTTTGTGCCAGGGGGATAAAATTCCCCATGCCATTTTGGGCTAGGGTGATAAAATCCACCATGCCATTTGGGCCAGGGGGATAAAATGTCATGCCCTTTTAAGCCAGGGGGGTAAAATCCCGCATACCCTATTGGGTCAGGGGATAAAATCCCCATGCCCTTTTGGGCCAGGGATATACCATTCCCTTTTGGCCCAGGGGTATAAAATCCACCATGCCCTTTTGGGCCAGGGGTATAAAATCCCCCATGCTCTTTTGGGCCAGGGGTATAAAATCCCCCATGCCCTTTTGGGCCAGGGGGGTAAAATCTTCCATGCCCTTTTGGGCCAGGGGGATAAATCTTTTATATACATCATATATAGATCCCTGTCATCTGATTGGTTAAAAGTGGAGGCATAAATTCAACTAGCTTCAAGAATTGAACCAAAAATTAACTATGGCCTGGACACCTCTTCCCAGCGTAAAGGACTGTCGTACGAACTATTCGTCCGTGTTATGAGTGTACATATTAAAGCTGGTGTAAGAGATGAATAATGAAGCAGCCCCTGATCGTATTTGTTTACTCGTATGTGGAATGGCCTGAATCGCCAGCATAGGCCAATCAGTATCATGCTTTTGAGCGTGTCGATGAAAGATCTGAAAGGAATCGAGATCGATGCAGCTCAAAGGGCTAATACCAAACGGCAGGTAAAGTACACGTGAAGGTATTCGAGGATTATAATTGACATAGATACGCGGCCATTCTGCCGACCATGTAAAACGCGATGCGAGCTGCGATCAGTCGAAGTCATGAAAGGCAAGGAAAATTGTACGCATACTGCCGACAAAAAAATGGCAAGAAGGGGTCGAGGAGGCGAATCCGTTTGGACACCCAAACAAATCACCTTCCTCAACACAAGCAAGGTTGAATTGTATTATTCACAAGTTTTGCACCCCAAGACACAAAATTGTTATTAAAAAAATGCATGCATGCCTTGCCCATGCCATGGCCTACACTATGGCGATCCGTCGAGGGACCACAGCTACAGGATCGCCAAGGTGATCCTGTAGCTGGGTCCCTCAACAAATATAGGGTTTATTTTAGTAAATACTTGAACATCAACGTTTAATCTTAGCATCAACTCAAATAGCTCCACTTCTTAGTGTGTTTGGATCCAAATCATCTATCAGGCAAAGCTTAATTTGATGGAAAATGTATAATTTTTCTTCCCCATGATATGACCGGGACCCCAACGACAGGATCATGATCATGTCATGTGATGACTATAGCCTTGGTAGCATCACTGAATGTTCTTTAACCATAACCGATGACAAGCATCTATATATTCGGTATATAAAACAAATATTGACTGCTTTGTATTCGGGAATGGTTGAAATATAGGCCCTCGGTTATCTCGAAACCATACTATGCCCTCGGCTTACTACTCGGGGCATAGTATGGTTTTCGAAATCACCTTGGGCTATAGTTTCAACCATGCTCCGAATAAAAAGCAGTCAATATTTGTTTACCATGCCCTTTTGGGCCGGGGGATAAAATTTCCATGCCTTGGGCCAGGGGGATTAAAATCGTCAATGCCCTTTTGGGCCAGGGGATAAAATCTTCCATGCCTTTGGGCCAGGGGGGAATTTTATGCGGATTAAAATCTTCCATGCCCTTATTGGAACCAGGGGGATAAAACCCCCCATGTCATTTTGGGTCAGGGGGAATAAAAATCGTTATTTAACAATTGTAAATTATCTAGGGCTGGACCACTCTGACGGACTCGAGTCTTTAAGAACAAATCCAGTTAACTACCTCGAGAAAAAATGAGGACCTGTACCCTATGAATTTGGTTACTCAGTGATTTGAATTATTTTCACTATTAATAAAGCAACGAAGAAAAAAGCAAGAAAAAGCAGTTAGTAACTACCACGGACCTACGGTAACTAAGAAACTGCACGAATGTGAGTTGCCTGCATCATCGGTAGCTGTACATGTTACCTCATGGATACCGACAAAGAAATAGTCAAACGACTCGTCACAGAGAATATCAATCGAGGTATCAATATTGTCAGTAGCTGTAGGAAGGTCCCAATCCACGTAGTAGTAAGAGTAGCTGGAATATTCTAACGTCGAAAAAATTGCGTTTCCTGGACACGATATAGTGGGATCTTCTTGATCTGTAAAAAAAATCACAAGTCTATTATTATGGAGTACTAAATGAATTTCTTTACCTATAATATAATATGCGTTTTGTTGTTCAGTTGTTTGAAAATCTCTTGTTGATGATATGAAATTTGTGAATACATAGCTTGTATGACCGATTAACACATTGGGCCAGTCAAAATAGAATAAATGATGCCTTAACTCAAAACTAACTACAAACGAATCATTATTCCCAGACTTGTATTGAGAAAACCTTAAAAACAACATATCAAAAGTTTACCCAAATCAAAGGAGTTCGATCAAAATCGGACCGTTCTGTAAATTATACCCCAGGATGACCTTGAACTGTTATGTGCCCATTGTACTGTAGAGAAAACTATACCTTTTTTAAACCCAAGTTTTAAAACCAAGGAGTAGCCCAATAAATTGGTAATCTTTTAAATAAAAAAAAATCCAATTTTCACCCCTGTACAAACGTTCCCCCTTATTTTATGTTCCACTAGCTTGATTTTGGTAAACTTTTTAATATATTTTTTTGACAATTTCACAGTATATTAACAATATTTTCTTTGCAATTTATTTTGGGTCAAGTCATAAAATTACTGGACTACATGGTCTCGTCACATGCACCAGTGACTATTATTAAATTGCAAATCGCAACCCTATAGACAGGAGTGAGCGATGCGCCAATTGAAATGCTGAGCCCTTTCAAATTTAAAATGGCAGACTGCACAAGAAGATTATATAATACTAGGCGGTCCCCGGGTTCGCGATCACCTGGGTTTCGCGATTACCTGGCTTGAATGACCATCGGGTGTCGCGGTTTGTTTGACCTTGAATGACCCCTGATGATGTTGTCGTGACTTTTAAAATTTCCGGCATCAACAGTCGACCCCGGCCACCAAGTTTCGTCTGGATAAACCAAAGTCTACTTGGCCTTTATAATATAGACGAACAAATCAATCCTAAACTCCCTATGTGTGTTGGCAACAACAATCAACCCCACACTCCAAGTTTCATGTCCATACACTATTTATCCCTATCGGTGATTCCCTAGACTTTTGCAGGTAAACTGTCATACTACACTTACAAAGGGTTGATCATAGCCACGCAGCACCACACCAGCATTATACATGGTGAACCTGGATATCTAAATGTAAACAAACCTATGGCTTCACAGTACTACTTGTATGACTGAACCCTTTGGATACTCTTTTAGTCTTATGTTGGATACTCTCGGTTTGTTTTGGCCGATTACCCGGCCCGGGGGCGCGATCCGCAAACCAATCGAACCTATTGGCCCCGGACCAAAAGCTCACCCCCCCATCAAGATTCGTGAACGTTAATACGACCCCGGTTTCCGAGAAAATAAGCAGACAGACATCCAGGAGTGCAAGGGTTTGGGGTGTTATATTAATAAATAGGGCTGCTTGTTTTGTGTTGCTATTAGAGGGTATCGGTGCGCATGGCTACAGAGCCCATAGCTCTGTGCCATGGCGCGTATGGTCAAGGGTATTAGGTTTGATAGCAGATTACTTTTGCAGGGGAAGTTTCTGGAGTTTGAGTTATGCAAGGTAATATTATACAGAAGCATGAATGAGTATTTTGTGTTGAACTTTTAAGGCCCACGAATATTTAAAGCAAATGAAGGTATTGGAAATTAAACTGTTTTGCAGGCGGGTTAATCCACTCACCGACGAGATTTGAAACCATATTTTTTTTCTAACTTTATCTGATATACTAGATCTTTTGAACACGGTTTAAGAGAGATTTTTTAATGTCATGGGACCGAGACTGCCCAAGTAAATGCTATGTAGCATGTAGTTTGGAAATGCCCAAATCGGCAGATCGTGTCCTACCTCCCTGGTACTAAAGAAAGAAACCACTGTATAGTCTCCACATCTTGATCGATTACGCCGTTGATCGTGACAACAGAGATACAGCATGCTTGCTGTGCCGTATGGTAGTTATACAGGTGGGAAACGAGATGAATCGGTGGTGTCACGGTTCAGGTACCAAGTCACATGTCAGGATCAGGTATCAGTTGATCTCGGGGGCTGCGGGGGAGACCGATAGTATTATATAAAAACCCGACTATGTTAAATCAAGAGTCTGTACATGCCCTCTGCCCAAAGTGATATTATTTTTCCAAAAGGACCTGTTATTATGTCTAAACAGTAACAAATTTTACCTTTCATAATGATTCAAAAAGCGAAGTACGATGACGATAATCGGTTGGTTTTTTTCCAATGTAGGATACGTAACGTCATTTTACCTGAATGGGTCCCCCGAGCACAATAATAAACCAATCAATGCCGTGACGTCATCAAATCGTTATTTTCCAAAATTGGCCTGGTATTTACCCAGAATAAAATTCCTTTTAAGATTAACTTGTATATTGTTCTTTTAATATTAATATTCAATTGTCCTCGCATGAATGTGAAAAGATGGGTCCATAAGTCTACAAAATAATCTGACAAAATCGTCAGCCGGCTAAAATACCCTTACAGTGGAATGTATGAGCAGACGGATCCTCGTTTTAGTTTTAGCAGGATTACAGCCACTTGCGCGCGGCTGCGGGGGGTTATGCGTCAAGAAAGACGACATATACACGTGGCCTATTATGAATATAGATTATTGTCATCACTACTATTGCAGGTGGCTATTTGGGATTTTGGAAATTACGTTTTTAAATTAAGCTGACCAAGGTAATAGTCGCTTCATAAGAAGTCTTCTTGTAAGTGTAATGTAAGGGTATTGATCCATAGCCACTGCAGTACACACACACGCATTATACATGGTGACCTGGATTTTGATGGAAACAAACTTGCTCAGTACTACTTGTATGGACTTACTTGGGATACCCCCCCCTCCCCCTCTTATACCTTATGTTGGATTCTCTTAGGTTTGTCTTGGCCGATTACCCGGCCCCGCGGGGCGCGTATACGCTAACCAATTCGAATTGATACGGCCCCGGCCAAGCTACCAAACACCCATCACAGCTTCGTGAAAGTGCGACCCCGTCTCCGAGAAAATAAGCAGACAGACATCCAGGAGGGAATGGTTTTGGGGTGTATAATAATATAATAGGCGCTATGTTTTTGATATTGAGGTGTATCGGGCGCATGGCTTACAGAGCGCATATCAATGTAGCCATGGCGCGTATGTTCGAAGCGGTATGATGTTTGATAGAGATTACTTTTGGCAGGGGAAGTTCTGGAGTTTTGAGTTATGCACTGGTCATTTAACAGAGCATGAAATGATGGGAAATTTTAAGGCAACGAATATTTAATCTGAAATGAACTTATTGGAAAATTACACTGATTTTGCAGCGGGTTAATCCAATAACCCCGACGGATTTTGAAACCAAATGATTTTTTCTTAATTATCATTGCTATTACTAGATCTTTGAACAAATGTTTAAGAGATGATTTTTTAATGTCACGGGGACCCGAGACTGACATAGTAAATGCATGTAGCAGGGAGTTTGGAATGCCAAATCGAGCAGATCGTGTCCTACCCTCCCCTGGTTACTAAAGAAACCACTTCGTAAGTCTCACAATCATGAGCGATTACGCTCGTGACACACAGAGATACAGAATGTTGCTGCTTTCCGTATTGTAGTTATAAAACGGTTTTAACCGAGATGATAGTTTGGTGTCACGTGTAAGGTACAAGCACAGGTCAGGGCATTCAGTATCAGTTTGCTCTTCGGGGGCGACAGAATATATTAAATCCGACTATGTAAATCAAGGTCTGTAACATGACCTCTGCCCAATTAAGGGCTATATTTTTCCAAAAGACACCGTTTATTTGTCTAAAGTCAGTACAAAAATGTACCTTTTCCTAATGATTCAAAAACCGACGTACGATGACCGATCTAAATCGGTTTTTTTTTTTTCCAATGTAGGGATACGCTACGTCATTTTACCTGAATGGGGTACCAGAAGCAAATTAATAAACCAATCAATGCCTTGACGTAATCAATAAATAGTCTATGGGTTGATGTCAAAACAGTGGATCTCCTCCCTGTTATTCCCATCATAAAATTCCTTTGTAAGATTAACATCGTATAATGTTCTTTAATAATTAATAGTCAATGTCCCCGCATGAATGTGAAAGAAGATTGGGTCCATAAGCTACAAATGAAAACATAGTCAGACGGCTAAAGAACCTTACCGTGGACTGTAGGAGCAGACGGATCCCAGCTATTAGTTTTAGCAGGCGTACAGCCACTTGCGCGCGGTTGCGGGGGTTATGCGTCCAGGACAGGACAGACATATACAATGGTGTGGTTTTTTATTTTTATTAATATAGATCTTGTTCCCACTATGCCAGTTTGTATAGGTAATTTTTGGAAATTAGTTTTAAATTAAGGCCAATGTAATGAGTCGCTCATAGAAGTCTTCTTGTAAGTGTTCTTGTTTATCGCTGCCCTCTAATTTTGACTAATTAAATGTAATTGTGGGGCGCCCTAATTTTCAAACTGTGTGTTTGCATTTATAAATATGATGCAAAATATATTGATTGTGTAAAATAACTAATTCAAATAAGTCCTCCCTATCCTCAAATCCTTACAGGCCATTATTTCAAGAAACAAGGAGGGGGGCCCTGCTTGTGTTACGGAAATGATCCTAGATCTAACAACACAAATCCCGCTACCTCCCTTTCTTTCAGTGATCGCTCCGGTTCAATCAGCTAGCGGGTGCCCGCGCAAAGCGCAGGCAACCGCTAGCTGATTTGATTGGTTAAAAGTTAAAAAAAAACTTGAACCGGATGTTTCCGCACTTTTGGATTTTTTTTGTACTAATATACTAACATATGTGCTGGTCATCGGAAAGATAATTTCATTTTCTTTATTTGATTGCAAAGACCATCCAATGGATAAAGGTATGGGCCGAGCTGCAAGTCTTTATATAGCAAGCAGTCCAGCTTGTACCCCTATCCACGGTATTCCCATGAATACATGGCGGCCGTTCATTTTAATGCGAATCAGTGGACAGAGCGCAAAACAGACACTTGATTCAAACGACTGTTAGCTCTGGTTCTATACCTAACGAATGTGAAAAATATTTGCAGCAACTTAAAGATAATTAACTAAGCTTTAAGATGATACAAACATTGGTAGATCTATATTACTTAAAAGTCAAAATGGCGGAAAAATCATGCGTAAGTTTTTTGACTCACCATGTGTATGAAAGAAAATTCGGAGGATCCCCGGAAAATGAAATTTGGTTTATACCACCTGTGTCTAATTAATATTCTAATACAAAATTTCTTCGTTTACGACACATAGAAAATATTTTCCGAGCTTATTTAATCAAAGGTTATAGGTTACTAGCCAATTACCAAGTGTGCAAAAAAAATCTCAAATATTTGGAAAACATTGGGAAACGCTCTTCAAAACATGTCTGTTATTGCTTTAAGGAGGGGGTGGGGTGTGGACAACGTTACACAAGGGTCACATTGATGTCCCATCATGGTAAATATAACAAATTATTGGTCTAACATAAAGGCAACCAAAAAGTATAGTTTTACTATCTAAAACGATCCTACAGCTGTGACTGTAAATGATCCCAATATATCTTCCTTACTATCTCCAAGTCTTTCCACTTAACAAAAAGCAACCTCTGCTCCCAAAACAAACACGGTTTAAAAAGAGGCATAAGACAGCAGGGGACTGAAGAACGGGAGTTTGAGGAATGGTAACAAAGATTTTAATTGAGTTACATATATTTCACGGTTTACCATTTCTGTATTTTTGGCATGGGCCTGTTGTAAAAGGAGGGAAGAAAGATACATATAACAAATTTGATTGAGTAGCCTTGATAAGTGAAGGGATAGTGCTGTAGAATTTATCGTAAGAATTTTTTCCAGTCGAAAAGTGGGAAGAGAAAAGGAAGGGGGAAATTTTTTTTTTTTTTTTTTTTTAAATCCAAATTCACAGCTTAAGTGTTATAAGGAAGGGTCCGTACGGACAGTAATGACGTATTACCAGAGGTTGTCCTTATTAGGCTGGATAGCGGCCTATAAGTACTTATTATCAAAATGCAAAAACTGAATTTTTGGTGGGTTGTGTTGTTTTATTTTGGATGTAGCAAATGCACTGATGGGCTTGAAGAAATGAAAACAACTCAAACTCGACAACTCGCCCCCTCGACTTCCACCAAACAATTTGGATTTATTCGCATAGAACACAGAAATAAGCCCTCCTCCAGATTGGGGTTTGTTCGTGATATTAAGAGCGCTATATGTATGCCATCAATGAACAGAATATACATAATAGTCGTATACGGCGGTCAAATCAAACCAATGTCTTTTTGCAATGTACAGGGTATCTTCGAAATCACCAACATCACACAGTGATGATTACAAAGTCTGCACATTGAATTTAATAGTTATGTTACAAAAAAAAGATATTCCGATCCTAAATAAGCCTGTAATTCTACGTAAAAAGGCTATGATCTAAAATGCACCTATATTGTCCCTATTCACCCCATTTATATTCATTTCATTCTCTTATCAATGCTGAAAAAATGAAGCAATAGACCAGTTAACATCCTACCGTACGTCACTTCTTTTGTTGCCTGCGAATCCATTCCTGCGAATCGTTATGACCCATAGTATTAAAACTCTAACAGATACAATTGTCCAGTGTGTAACATCCAGGCCGACCTATTTCAAGATACCAGGCCCTAACATGGTTACAAATATTGCTGTTAACTGGTCTATTTGGAGAAGATATGATGCGCACATGATAAGACTGATCCATTTTACCCCATTCCAATAGGATTTATGCAGTTATAGCTGGGTTTTCAGTTCCATGTAATCATTTTACCAGAATATGGTGTCCAAACTTTCTGACATTTGCAGATAATCAATGCATTCATTAATAAGCAGTGCATGGATTAAATTAATTAAATGTATCACATCAATTGTATTTGTAGAACAGTGTTATTTTGTGCAGTGCTTTAGTGCAAAGAATTCTTATCCAAACTACAAGATCAAATTTCTTTAAAAGCAAGTCTTTGATCAATAGAAGTTTCATCTGACCAATTTAATGCTGTGCAATACCTTTATGCAGAGAATTCATCCAAACCTACTTCAAATTTTAAATATGTCATTGATCAATGGAAATTTTCTCTAATCAATTAAATTTTCGCCAATATTTTATGGAAACAATTGTCAAACAATTTTGATATTATTATTGTTATGAAAACAAAAGATTGTTTTATTTTTACTTTTAACATGCCAGTGCCACAATAAATCACTTTAGGAATAATATCATTGGACAATATTCATTTACTGTTGAAAACGCCATTAAAACGGGAGGAAAACGGAAAGGTGTACAAAAAGTATAATATATTTTTTTTTTTTTTTTTTTTCATTTTTATAATATTGAGTTTATTTTACTTGAATGTATTACAGGGCCAGCAATATCCATAAGCCCTATCGGGTTGTCCATTACTGGTCCTAGCATATCATATCATATACCTCACCAGTTTATCTTAATACAGTCTACAATTGATACTTTATGTATTATTATATATTATACTGTATTATACATTTCTGTCACGTTCGATATGTTATGCTGAATAAAATTGAATTGAAAAATTGAATTGAATTGAACATGGTTACAAATATTGCTGTTAACTGGTCTATTTGGAGAAGATATGATGCGCACATGATAAGACTGATCCATTTTACCCCATTCCAATAGGATTTATGCAGTTATAGCTGGGTTTGCAGTTCCATGTAATCATTTTACCAGAATATGGTGTCCAAACTTTCTGACATTTGCAGATAATCAATGCATTCATTAATAAGCAGTGCATGGATTAAATTAATTAAATGTATCACATTAATTGTATTTGTAGAACAGTGTTATTTTGTGCAATGCTTTAGTGCAAAGAATTCTTATCCAAACTACAAGTTCAGATTTCTTTAAAAGCAAGTCTTTGATCAATAGAAGTTTGATCTGACCAATTTAATGCTGTGCAATACCTTTATGCAGAGAATTCATCCAAACCTACTTCAAATTTTAAATATGTCATTGATCAATGGAAGTTTTCTCTAATCAATTAAATTTTCGCCAATATTTTATGGAAACAATTGTCAAACAATTTTGATATTATTATTGTTATGAAAACAAAAGATTGTTTTATTTTTACTTTTAACATGCCAGTGCCACAATAAATCACTTTAGGAATAATATCATTGGACAATATTCATTTACTGTTGAAAACGCCATTAAAACGGGAGGAAAACGGAAAGGTGTACAAAAAGTATAATATATGCTTTCATTTTTCAAGTGATTTCATTTCTTTTTTCATAATATGTAGCGTGAAGAATTTGTATTACGATTGTATTACGATTATGTCATAAAAGTTACAGTTGAAAGAACATATAGAGGTCAAGGTCAGCAGCATTCTAGGCACAATTTGTGATGGTGACTTGCCATTTGGTCTAATCACAATTGGCTTAATATCCATTTGGCTAACTCCAATTGGTCTAATACCATTTAGTTTAATAACCATTTAGGCTAATAACCATTCAGTCTAATACCCATTTGGTCTAATATCCATTTGGTCTAATATCCATTTGGTCTAATGCCAACTGGAACCAGTTGGACATTAGCCCACTGGATATTAGACCAAATGGATATTAGACCAAATGGATATTAGACCAAATGGATATTGACCAGATGGATATTAGACCAAATGGATATTAGACCAATTGGGTATTAGACCAAATGGATATTAGACAAAATGAATATTAAACAAGATGCATATTAGACCAAATTAGACTAGATGGGCATTAGACTACATGGACATTAGACCAAATGGCTATTAGGCATCTTGGTTGTTAGATAAATTGGATATGTTAAACTTACTGGTTATTAGACAAATTTGTATTATATAATATGGGATTAGACCAATTGAAGTTAGACAAAATGGCTATTAGACCAAATGGGATTAGACCAAATGGCGATAAACCTTTTTGATACACCCTGTACATACCAACAGTAACGTCAAAACTGCACGCATTTGAGTTTTTTGCATCATCGGTAGCCGTACAGGTAACTTGGGTAGTACCCAGTGAAAATTGGTCTCCTGATGCGGGCACACATGTCAAATCAACCGAAGTGTCGATATTATCAGAAGTGGAAGGAGACGAAAACGATACAGACTCATCAGAAACGACTATGTCGCTCGGGCAGGTTATCGATGGATTTTCCCGGTCTATTGAAATAACAATAGAAATAATTTAAGTTAGTGATAACTACTATATTGCAAATGCAAATAGAATTATTTATATATAAAAGCCTGTTTTAAAACTGAAGTGCTAGTCGACTGGTATTATTTGTTTGAAAACTATTCCACGCTTTGGCCACCTGCACTGCAAAAACAGTGTTTAGAAACGTGGTGCAAATTAGTCAGATTTGATAGGTTTATTTCCTAAACACTTGGCATCAAATGTATAAACATCTAATATCAAATCCCTAAATATGTTTATATTTTAAACATGTTTAGATATAAGTTGTTTAGGTATTAAACAGGCATTTCAAAATGTTTAGAAACGTGGTGAAAAATAGTGTTTAGAAAAGTGTTTTTGCAATGTGAACAGGAAAGAACGTCTTCCTGCTTCTAGAGTTGTAACTTAGGGCACTATTGCCTTGAGAGCTGCCTTGCATTGTAACTATGAGTGTCCCTAACCAGTGCAAACACACCATCAAGACCATCAGGACAAGTTCGGCTAGGCATTTGAAGACGTCTTCTTCTTGCGTAGTCGAGCCGTATGAGGCAGCAGCTAAATATGTTGTAGACGGTGGAGCCAGCTCGCTGTTGATTGGTTGGGGTTTGAGAAGTCTATGTCCACCGGTGGACGAAAGGTAGATGGCCGGTTTCGTACAGGAGTCGGTCGCTTCAATAGCAACATTAACCGATGGGGGCTGCGGCCATCGCCAGCCTGCCAATGTGGTTCTCCATCACAGACTGCGGATCACATTCTCAATGAGTGCCCTACCTTTCGTCCACCGGTGGACACACATTTCTCAAACCCCAACCAATCAACAGTGAGTTGGCTCCAACGCTTACAGCACATTTAGCTGCTGCCTCATGCCCAAGGAGAAGGCACAGGAGGTTATTCCTCGAAGATACCTTGGCACATAAGGACTCGATGTGCTGCCGGTAGGTAAGCTGCCGGTCAAGCTTCACTCCCAGATAGGTTGGTGTATGAAGACAATGACACATATGTAGTCATGTCTACGATCACTTAAAAACTTTCAGCCGAGCTTGTCTCTGACAAACGAAGATGATTTGTGAACAAGAACTTTGAGGATAGCTTTGCCAGCCCGATATGGAAGACGTTCTACCCTGCTCAGGGATGAATAATAGCAGTTACCCCAAACAGCACCACAATAATTTAGTTGAGGAAGTACGAGGGCCTTGTAAATTGTGTTGAGGTCATTGACTGAAATCCACTCTCTGATTCCATTGAAGAGACCAATGTATTTTGAGACATTTAAACAAATCTATGTGAGGTTCCCAATGCATTGATTGATCCAGTATGAGGCCTAGGTACTTACACTAACACTGTCCAGAAGATTACCCTTCAAACGAAAATCAGCAGAATCAGATTTACTTATCTTATGACTTGAGATGAACAGCGTGTTTTTTTTTGTTTGTTTTTTTAGGTCATAATTGACACGAGTATTTAAATTGTGAACATCTTTTGAGGCAATAAAAATGACAGTATCATCGGCATAGCGGTTGAAAGAAGTAATGAGCCTTGATGCACTGCATACTTAATCATTCTTAAACAGCTGTGAAAATGTAAGCAATTTCATTGGTTGATGCCCGGGTTTAATTCGTTTAATTGGACCCAGGTAGTACGCGCTGCGTATTGAAGTTATTTTTAGGTTGAAGTACTCGTGTCATACCGCGTTTTTGCTACTTTCACGCGCGCCTGCCTACGTTGCGTCTCGTTGAGTATGATCGTTGCGTTCAACGTGTTGTTCGATTGTTGTCACTGGGTGGTGGCAGTCCTTTCTTGTTGTATTTAAGCCGTAAAGCATCGCGAAATTGGTTAAAGATGACCTTAAATTATAAAGCTGTTTAAGAATGAGAATAGAGGTATCATTTTGGGAACCGGTACTCTCTTTACGACGAATTGAACCCAAGGCGATACCATTATGCTTCCACGCAAAAATAATGGTGTCGCCGTTATTTATTCTCTAAATTTAAAATGAGATACACTATTGACAACTTTAGTGGCTTGTTTTCTATTATTCAAATATGAAATTTTGGAGCATAATAGAATGATTGGCAGTATCGAAGGCCTTCTTCAGATCAATCAAAACGACTCTTAAAAATGGCTAGCATAGCCCATCTATATTTTTAGAATACACTCAGCAACCTATACTAGGGTTGTAAGAGTGGAGTACTTATGTCTGAAGGTAGATTGATTTGACGAGAGGATGTTGTAAGAGTAGAGTTGGTTTAATACAGACCACCAGTCTCTCCACAATTTTCATCACAACAGGAAGGACAGAATATAGGCCGATAGTTATCAACCTCAGATCTGGATCATTCTTTGACAAGAGTGGTAACCCTACTGGTTTTCCACTGATGAAGAACCTTCCCACAGACAGACTGTGAAAAAGTGCGTTATGTATGGGAGGAGCCGGAGGACCAGCTCCTGCTTTTTACAAACGACTACATACACCATTCACTATGAGGAAAGGCGTGTTAATCTCCCAAGGGCTGAGTCCAGTAGGCCATGAACAACAGTAGGCCATGCATGTTCTGAGTATCATTTATCATACTAAAATACAGGGGAGTGTAATTGCTCAATATACAGGTGAATGAAAGCTATTGAACTGCGCCATGGGATTTGAGATTTTATTAACTCATAGTGATTCAGACCAATTGCCTTCCCATTGTTTAAAGTCCGAAGAGATTTGAAAACCTGATAATTAGTAATTGTAATAAATTTGAAGGCACTGGATAGAAGATTGTTTAAAATCGTTTAATGACTAAGCTTATCGGTCGCTTCAACAGCAATATGCACCGATGGGGGCTGCGGCCATCGCCAGCCTGCCAATGTGGCTCTCTATCACAGACTGCGGATCACATTCTCAATGAGTGCCCTACCTTTCGCCCGCCGGTGGACATAGATTTCTCTAACCCCAACCAACCAACAGTGAGTTGGCTCCAACGCTTACAACACGTTTAGCTGCTGCCTCATACGCAAGAAGAAGAAGAAGAAGGCAAGCAACCACTTGCTTGACTATAACCTTTTCTGTTTTCAAGGTTGTAATATCACGAACGCATGTATCAGGTAAAACCAATTTCTGTGTCTGCCACAATCTACGTGGATCACCTTTATTCCCATTGATTTGCTGATGAAGATCGTTAGCCTTCAGTTTATTTCGCAGTTTATTGACCCCGTTTCTCTGGCTTGGCCGTCGCAAATCAAGATACCCACCTAGGCTGTTGATATGAAACTTTGATCTTTTTTGTTGGAATGTGGTTATCACAAACTGGCAGTAAAAGCTTTAAGAACATGACCCACCCATGACCTGGTGAGTCAACAATATAAACTACATCCCAGCCAAAATAAGGGAAATACGAACGATTTGCTAAAAGTGTTACAATTGTTCTTTTTTTCCATTTTAGACGCTCTCTTGAATATTGCTTGAATGCTGCATTTTGTATTGTTTTTAATCTTGAATGTGTTATAGAACGGTTGAATTGAATTATTCCTGTTGTATTTAAGTATGGATTATGACGTCATACTTACGAAAGAATCACCATCATATCATAACTAAGGACTTTCTACGCGATGACATGTGACCCCGACTATTACGGTAACAACAAAATATGATTTCTCAGTACGCTGGATATTACGAAAAATTGAGAAATCGGATGATCCATTTGCTGTTAAAACAGGTTCCTCATGAAAAAATACCCTTAGATCACGGGTTAAGAATAAAAGTCTACCGACATTGGACTCCGAGACCGAACTCACAAGGAAACAGTCAAAGAGTGGTTCGAAGTTCATGATTTGACGGGATCAAAATATTCCAGCACTTTGTCAGGCCCAACCGCACTGTTGAGCATGGTTGAACATTTGGCAACGCCGCTATGTAGAAGCTGAGGTGTAAAGGGTGTAAAAGCGCATGTAAATCTAATCTGATTCATAACCTTATTGTGAAAGAATTCAATTTTCGCCTATTCTTCATCAATGTGGATCTATGGAAATTGACAGTTTTGCTGTCATACGTATTTTATGACGTTATTCTGACGTAAAAAGAGGCATGTTGGTACTGATGTTGTTATCAATCAGAAGAGGACGATACTTATCCACTGCACACTGATACCAGAATGAAGTATATGTGGTATTTTGAGATCATACTGGTCGTGTTGGTACCGGGGTTTCGGGGTTTCCACCCTTCCATCATTTCAGGATAACCCTATACCTCACCTAAACCCTGGTGGGTGTTTGATATTTCATAAAAAGAAACAAACTAACAAACTAACCAACTCTCAACCCCTCGGTAGACAAGGCCAAAGTTTGTTATTTATGCAACATACCTACAGTAACAGAAAAACTGCAAGAACCCTCGTTTCCAGCATCATCCGACGCCGTACACGTTACCGTGTTTGAACCATCCGAGAAAGTAGATCCGGATGAAGGGTCGCAGGAAATGTCAGGCGAATCGTCCATATTGTCAGACGCCGAAGGTGGGTCCCATGTCGCTACTACAGTGGAAACCAAGACGTTGTCGGGGCAGTTTATTGAGGGACTAGTAAGATCTGTGAAATATTAGACAAGATTTTCCAATTATCAAAACTTGTAATACCTCCTCTATCAACAACGTTGCTTGATCTTAATTACAATAGAATAAATATTTTATATCAACTGCAATTACTTAACAGGGACATAAGCGCACGCACAAAACGACTTACAGTTCCTCAATTTCACAAATAATTTGCCAGTTTTATCCAAAATAGCACTGTTTGATGCAAAGGAACAGTTTATTTCTGCCTATAATGTCACTTGGGTGAGATTTCTATCGTTAATCTTCGTCCTTTAGTCGCACTCTACGTCTCTACGGACGCCTTGTGCTATCGTGTTTTTAACATAGTGTTAGAGCAGGAACACGGACCCAGGTCAAACATCATTCTCCCCCCCCCCCACTACAGAAAAGGTTTGACACATTTGGTAGTTAGTATGGACCCTCTATATCAATGCAAGGTAGTTAGTGGATTCAAATTGTTGTGTCACTTTTTCAACATGTTCAAGAGCTGGCCAATTTAAGGTTGCACAGGGTCAAACTTTTAAAATGATCCAATCAAGTTGAAATGTATGCCATACATAAGAATGAATAGTTTGTACCATCTATGACCATTGGTTTTGGAATTATAGGGTAAAAGTGGCTAACATGGTAAAAGGTCCATTTCCATTTGTAGAAGGGTCAGAATCAGAAGTTGCTCCAATTTTGGTAAAAATGAAACATTAAGTTGTTCATCTAGCTTAAATGTTGACTCAGCGATTTTGGAATATATTTTTTGTGTGTAGTAATTGAAGATGGTCATCTAGAACTATAGATAGTCACCTTAAATGCCTAATTCAAAAGTTGGAGATGAATCGGATTTTCCGTTTTCAAACAGTTAACATTTATGCACAGTATAACTGTGCCATAAAATAAAGTGTATAACAAGATTTACGGATCCGGAATTTTATAATAAAGTTGTGATTTTCTATTTGAAAGACTTCGATTTGAGCTTAGTTATTTCACACAGTGATTATGGACAAGCATTATGAATATGCAAAAAACACAATTTGTTTGAAAATTTAGTACGCTCTAATCGGGAAATCTCTGAGTCAGCCTTTAATGTGTGAAAATAAGGAATAGTTTGTAACATCTGCAATGCATAGTTATCATGTTAGGCTACAAAAGAGGCCATAGGGCAGCATAATCCAATTGGCGTCGACCTTCTTTGACCCTAGGTTAAGTAAACATTTAACATAATCAAAACTATACCTTTTGGGAGTCCTCTTTCCTCAGGTAATAATTTGCAAGTACTTAAAATATAATCAGATTGACTTTTAATGTTGACCCTGTAAAAATTGAGATTGACATTTTTTTACCATTTTAGTCATTACCCTATAACATGCTTGGAATCCTTATGACTGGATATACAATATGGCATACATTTCAACTTGATTGGAGCATTTGCTTTGGGAACCCCGGTTTCCTCCTTCTTTTTTTATTTTAGTCTTATTTAGCCTGGGTAGATCATTCAGTGTTCAGACACTGCTTTCTATGATGCCCAGGGATCCAGGACGGATTGGGACAGCCAGGGGGTTTTCACCCTACTCTTATCGAAACTGGCTGCGATTACATATACAGGCGTGAATCTCCATGTATATGGGACCGACGGCTTAACGTCCCCTCCGAAGGACGGGTATTCTCATGGTTCCACGGGGAGAGCAGAATTCCAGTTTCAAACGATAGTTCTTACAAATCAAATCCAGAAATTAGTACCCAATTAAATCCCAGCAAGTGGCCCCGCCGGGGCTCGAACCGTGGACCCTCTGCACCAAAGGCGAATACCCTAACCAGTGCGCCACACTCTTTTAAAAACTGGGCTTTCTTCCTTAACATGTATAATGATGTAAACGTGAATTGAAATAAAGTATCTTCATGACACTATTACACAATTGTGTTGGCATACGGTAATGTCATTCCATACAGGCATTATAATGCTACATGTAGAACTTCAGAAGCACAATTCTTATTGCTTCCTCCGTACATTTTAATAACACGTACTATACTAACAAAAGAAGAAATAAATACAAACTGCAAATCAGGCGTTGAGTAAGAATTGGTAGTCATTAGACAGGTCGTTTAAAATAAAAAAAAAACAATCGCCGTTCACGATGGCTCGTTTAGAAGATATTGCCAGTGAACAAGGCCAAGAAATAAATTATTAATATGTCTCTTATAAAAACATTCTCTAATGACAGGGCGACTGTTTACGTACCCGCTACTTGTGCTTAATACTCGCAAATTTCCTTGCACAATTTAGAATGTTCTCGTTGATTTTACATAGCTGTCACAAATTGCCATTAAAGAAAGCACCGTACCACACATCAACATCAAAACTGCAACTATCCTGTGTATATGCATCACGTAAGCCGTACAGTGTTACAGTGTTAGATCCGACAGAGAAGGTAGATCCCGAGGTTGGGTCACAGTCAATATAAACCCACGTATGCAGATATTGTCCAAGCTGTATGTGTTCCCAATTCCCTTCAACACTAATTCAATGATACTATCTGAGGGACAACTTATGAGGTCTTCTGACTGTTAATAAATGATATATATATTGCAATAAGACACGTGATTAGTACCAGTGGCGTAATTTCTTTTTGACACGGGGATGGGTTTTGATAACATTTACGAATGATGAACGGGTTTTGCTGAAAGATCATTACTACATCTGGCGCGCGAAGCGCGGATCGCGCCAAAAAAAAAAATTTGCCATTTCGAACTAATATCGTTATATGTTATTAATTTGCAAAAAAATTACCATTTTTAAACTATTATGGTAAAAATATGAGTTATTTTTTGCAAAAACACTTGAACAGGCATCAACATTGGTGGATAATCGTATGGACCATCCCCTCATCAAAATATTGGGGGGGAGATATATATCCATATGACCATATTACCTTTGGCAAAAAGTCTGCACAAACTACTTTGATGGTTTGGGGTTTCTTGACCCGCTGATGCCAGAGCTTGAATGTTGCAGCAATGTTGTCATCCCTTAAACATTTGTGTCCAATTAAAGAATAATATAGTTTCGAATTTTCAATCACCCAGGGAGGTACGCCTACATAAAGCGATTTCTCAATTCTCGATGGCTGTCTAATGACGTGAAAACTACGTCATGTTCTTTTTGTATCGTAAGTTAAGCGGACTGGTATCGCAACCATAAAGGCATAACTAA
>JAMKCH010046399.1:0-11723 GCA_023653785.1 Ophioderma brevispina | reverse complement strand
CAATTATATCACTCATTGTAAAAGCATAGACCAACAAAGGCCACTTCTCGGCAGGGAGTACTCTTTCATGTCCGATGATCATCGCCGACATGTTCATCGCCAGTCATGACCTGTGCGCAGAAAGGTATATCCCCGATGCGCAGTGGTTTGTTTACATGTGGAGACGAAAAGTCGATTACAGCCGAAATTCTGAGTATTTCAGTCGGAGATAGCATGTTCCTAAGATGAGTTACATTGATTCTAGTTTTTACTCGTACTTTTCGGCTTTTGAAAATTTGGATGTTTTGTAACGCCGTATTTCTTAAAGTATGATATTTGGATACGAAATCTAACTTGAATTGGGAAGAAAAATGCCGTATCTAAACAATGACACCAAACTTGACAGTGCCCGAAGTTGCCCGTTTTCTCAATTTATTTAAATTCCGAAGGAGTCACTGTGATATTGGTGTTAATGAAAACATCAAATTCAGGATTGAGGACTTTTTACAATTTTATTTATTCTTACCTTTGCCATTTGTAGATCATCGTAGAATGACGACCCGTCAAGTTCCTGGTAAGCCCGGCAACTGAAATTTCACCAAAAAGAACTATCTCTGATAAAAGACATGGCGGGAGTGGATGAATGGTGAGGGCATGTTTTAAACCTAGGTCCCACCAATATTTGAAAAGAAACTGAACTGGGGCCTCAATAGTCTTCCAAGTTTATACATTTTAAATAGTGCGCCCTCAATTTTTTTTCAAATCGATATTTTTGCATGGTTGTAAAACTTTTATATATATTAGCCCTCACCTGAAATGATTAAGACCAAATCAGCGTCCTTATGGGTAAATAGAACGATTTTATATTTAACGTCGCCGGCGACATTAATTCAGCAGACAACGGAAATGGCGTTTAACACAAGAAAACGCACGTCGTATGCATGTTTCCCACGGCATGTACCCTGTTTGACCGGTATGTGACCTTTGTGGTTTTAATATCAATGAGTACGAGTCTATGATATTCATGTAATATACACATTTGTTTATTAAAGTTATGGAAAACTTAAAAGTTAGCCTACACATTATCTGGATGTCTTTAACCCTATCTGTTTTTAGTATGTTATTTTTATGTGTAAAATGTATCTCTATTCTTCCAATGGCCTAGACTATCATTTGAGAGCAAATTGAAGACATTTCATATTTTGTGAATATGTGCCAGTGCCGCTTTAGGCAGTTCCAAGTTTAGTTCTAATTAAAAAAAAGACAACTACCCAAAAACAAATATAAAGATAACACAAAATTTGATATAAAATAAGTCAATATGTTACATTATTAACATAATTTAAACATATACATGAGGTGACTTCCGCCCGTTGGCGAGGGGGCTATTCAAAAGATTTAATCATGTTAGAGACACATCCTTTTGAGCGAGATGTAAGTCACAAAGCGAGCAGCTCTTTTTATGCACTTTTCCAGATGTTTACAGAGATCTTTGGTGTGCGGATTCCAGACTGCAGATGAATATTCAACAAGTGGTCTAACTAGGGTTCTGTAAGCTGCTTTCTTAATAGTGTGTTGTAGAGGTTGCGTATAACGTGGTGTAGTTTGAGACGTAAATACCCAGGTAATGGTGGCATTGGTTCATTCAAATTGAGGAGCCCGCTGGAAATCAAACTGCTTTGAGGCTAGCATGGTAGTCTCATAACTCAGCGTTTTTGGTGCATTAAAGAAAACTGCCAGTTGGATTCCCAGTACGCAGAATGTCTAAATCCTGTGGATTCTCCCTGGATCTATTTTGTTTTGATTGTTCAGATTAAATGACGCAAGCGTCTGCAAGAGACGGGGGATATTAGGAAGGGCGTTTATGTACAGAGGAAGAGCAACGGTCCAAACGTCGTCCATGTCGAGTGTTTCACTACCGACGAAAAACCTCTGGACACGTTGCTGAAAAAGTTGAGATCCAGCGGTGTTTGTTGTTGTGAAAACTCATATCTTGTCGAGTTGTTTAGTAAGAGGCTATTGTGTGGAACGCTATCGAAAGTATTTGAGAAATCCTATTACCATATCTAATTTGGGACCTACTATCAAGTGAACTGTTCAGATCATAACTTAAGGATAGCTGACCTTCACATGAGTGTTCACTTCTGAAACCGTGTTGTTAATTTTTAGGACTGAGTATTTACAAAATGGCCCATAACGTGTTATGAATAATACATTCTAAAAGTTTTGGACATAATAAGTCAACGAAATTGGTCGATAATTTGAGGCATCCGACTTTCTCCTTTCTAAACGTCGTCTTACGCAGGTGTGTTTGTGTGTGGGTGGGGGGGGGGGTTACTCACCCCTAGTGACTTTTGCTCGGTTTTGCTTTCGTACAGAAGCTTCCGGATTTTCTAATCCTTTACGGTCATTTTAGCAAAATGGAAGGTACACTTTTAACATATCTTCTTGTTGAATGCATTCGAGTCCCTTCTGAGTAAACGAAAATGAAGTAGCCACAGCTCAGGTGGGCTAGTGGGAACCGCCTTCCCCAGCACCAAATATATTGCTTTAATCTGGTTTGATGGAATTGCAAATGTTCTACTATTTAAAAATAATAAAATCATAATAATACGTAGTACTAGACTGCTAAAAATAAATAACATAAACTAAACAGCAGCTTAGTTTAGTATTTTTATGATGAACTATTACTACTACTCTGACGTCACGTTCAGCCAATAATTAGGTATGATTCTTTGTGTCATGCGCGCTTATCTGCGCCCAGCGTAGTCTCAGTGTTTTTGCAATAATTTGCTGGCCCCCGAAGGTATGGCATCTCCAATCAAGACCCTGTAAAACTTTGCCAATTGCAATTGATTTGGTCATCAAAATTCATAAAACCTCCATTACATAGTTTAATATTCGTTATAGATCACTCTAGCTAGTCCATGGTTTTTCATATTTGTACTGTGGATTTCAGATTTCATGCAAAATTGACATGAATTGTGCTCGAATTTTGTTGTTGATAAAATTGACCGTGTACATATGTGACATGAACTTTTCAGAAAACTTCATAAATTTACTTCGAGTTTGTCAATTTATTTAGCATCTAAATTGTTCGATTCAATGTCAAACAAATTATATAAGATTGGCAGGGTGAGCTTGTTTTTGTAATATTCATTTATATCGGGTGCAGTTCACAATTTTAAATCGGTAGTGTAAGTTGTTGTTTGAATTCAAACCTGTTATCATGTCAAAATGCCGTATGCGCGTATATTACATTAGGCAAAATATTGTTTTTTCCATTGAAAGCCCGAATTTTATCACAAGTTTTTCTATTTTTTGACTTGAATCTTTCAAATCAATTAATGTTAGGACCGCTTGATTCGTAGATTGTATGATATAATTAGTTTTGTTCTGGAATGTTCGCTTTTTCGAATAATTTGAATTAAAACTAGGTCCCAAATTGCCATGGCTTATTCAGCACCGTGCGTGTAGCCTGCCCTGCTGTATGCTTGTAACGTTAGTGTCGCACCATTTTCTTGTTCTTCATCTTGCGCGCGCAAGTAATTTGCATATTAGGTGCACGCATGCACAGTGCTGTGTATAAAGAGTATTCAATTTATTATGTCAGATTGCCATGCGATACAGGAGTAGAGCTGTTGTTTGACCAACTTCACTTAAATGATAGTGATTTTATGAGATATGAATATTTCGGTACTCATTTTGGATGTTCAGTTGCGAAGTGATGCTGGTTTATTCATTGTTCACAATTTAATGAATCGTTGCAAGTGAATCTTTGAAGTACAACACTAGATTATAATGATTAAATATTATTAATTAGAGTGATTAAAAATTTAGTAATTCTGGCTACATACATTAAGTGATATTTGTTTTGAATACTGTTAATGCCATGAGTTAAAGATCTTTGGTCCTGTCTTACAGATAAGCATAGGCGCCAAATTGTAATGATCTTTTATTTTTAGGGAATTGTACACTGGCTTGGTATGATTTTAATTTCGAATAATTTTATTATTTATTATTATTTGTGGTAAGGGGTCGCATGCGCGGATCGCAGTATAATTCATCGTTCGGATCGGCCGTAGACACTCTCCGTGTTTTTTTTGAGAACTTTGTTATTGTAATGCACCTACACAACATGACCTTTAACACCACACCCTTCCGAATACACACCACAACCACTCGACACGCACACCTCAACCACCCACACATACACACCCTCAACACCCACCCAGCACCCACACATACACACCCTCATAACTTTCACACACCCCAAACACATACACACCCTCATACAACCCACACATACATACGCCTCATACTTCCACACACCCCACATGTACCCCTCGTACAGTCACACACCCACACCTACACACCCTCATACTTTCACACACCCATACATGCACACCCACCCCCCCCCCCCCCCATACACCCCACACGATGTACCACCACTCTTACTGCCACCTTATGCCACTCATCAATCACATGCACAGCCTTACCCTACTTACTATAGTATCGATAATCCATTAGGTAGAGACAGTGGAGGAGGTAGGTAGTGTACACACGTTCGGTTGATAAGCTGTAGAGATGTTGTGGTCGATCCCTCCGAACTGGTAGGTGTTGGTAAGGAAAGAGGGGGTGATTTTCACACCCCTCCCCTTTGAAATAAATAGTAAATATTCCCCTTAGGTTAATCTGGAAACCACTGACCCCTTATATCGCAAGTATAGTTACACAGCAGCGCCATACACCGAGGCATTGAGGGTAGTCGTGCCTCTAGATCGCGTCACTCGCCGGGCATTGAAGGGGTCGTGGCCAGAAACAAACCCCCCCACCAACCCCCAACCGCATCGCCATACACCGAGGCATTTAGGGTGGTCCGTGCCCAGAGCAGCCGCGCCATAACCGTGCAATGAAGGTGGTCGTGCCCAGAGACAGCAGCTCCATACACCGAGCATTGAGGTGTTCGTGCCTAGATATACGTCACTCGCCGGGCATTGAAGGTGCAGAGACAGCAGCGCCACACACCGAGACATTGATGGTGGTTCGTGCCTAGAGATAGCGTCACACCCGGGCATTGAAGGATGTCGTGCCCAGAGACGCAGCGCATCCCCGGGCATTGATGGTGTGTCGTGCCCAGGGATAGCGGCACGAACAAAGCTACCCTATTCACGCTGTAGAAAGGATTTTTCCCACAACGCATGCGTAAATCGACTTTAGACTGGCTAGTCCACCGACTCCGCAGTCACCCACGGCACTTCGCGCCTGCGAGTACTTTTCATTATGCAAAACTTACCGCTATTTATAGCACTCGATCAAGGCACGTATCCACGTTTCTACTACCCTAGTTTAAATGAACCGCGAGCACGTTTGTGTTTGTGTTGGCACTGCAAGTAAATGTTGCGTACCGCGTTTGAGAGCTTAAGACAATTAGACTGTACCCAGTCTCGGCTCCTGGCTCTGGTTTTAGAGCGCACTTGGTTCAAAGATAATGCTAGACTCGGTGCTAAACTAAAAAGCTAGATGACTTTTCAGCTTACACCCCCGACCGCCCTGCCAACAACTTGTCCAAATGCACATGGCCTCCTGAAGTAACACAAGGTAGAGTAGCCCGCCGAACTGCAAGAATTCTGTAGGGAAACTGTCTCAGCAGTTCGATTCACAAGTAACGTGACTGCATTACCTGTGCGTACATCACGGTTATTTGAATGCTAATCCGGGGACCACAGATACGAACACCACAGGTGGTATCAATGGTCACGCGACATAGCTATCAGTTATCGATTACGCGACCGCAGCTCCTTTATCAGAGGTCCCAAGTATGGAACATAAACAATAGGCCATAAAATCAAAGCCGGGAAGGAGAACTAAGAAATCAGAAATTGTCTTGTGATTTCTTCCTCGTTTTTGTTTGTTTTGTTGGTTGGCAGTGGCGTAACCACGGGGGGGGGGGTCAGGGGCGCAATCCCCCCAACAGAACCCTTGCCCCCCCTTCATCCCCCCAAATGAAACTGACTTTTTTTTACATTGTCTATTGTAGAAGGACCCAAAATTTGCCCCCTCAAAAAAAAGCCTTTGCACTCCTCAGCCCCCGGCCCCCATTTGCAGAAAAAGGGCTGGTTACGCCACTGGTGGTTGTTTGTATTTCCTATTGAGGATGGGCTGAATCATGCTAAAATAAATAGGGCCTACCCATGCATACTGCAGGTGCCACACAATCACAAGCTCTCCATTTTTTTACCAAAGCCCATTGGTGTCCATTCTTCCAGAAAACATGAATTAGTTCCCAGCGCTATACAGCTGTCTGACGAAATCTTTCCCCAATTCATCTCATTTCAATGTTCACAGCTAGCGTGGCCATCCAACTGACCGTAAATCATCCTTGTGAACAGGTAATAAAAAATTGTATGTTCAATGGGTCACTAGTCAATTTCATACTTGTATTGTCCTAAAACGTAAATGTCAATCCACATATAACCCGTTTTTTCTTTGATTTCCAAGCCATTTCCTTCCCTTATCACGTTTATTTGAACATGATGGTTTATACGTTTTGGCTTTTTATTTGTGATTTCTTTTCATATTTACTATTTAAATAACAAAACTGGGAACTCAATATCCAATAACGAAAATATTCCCAAGCATTTGCAGCGAATAGCCTGCTTGTTTAAATTAAATAATTATACTCTAATCAGATAACACGTCCTCACCTGTTTGTGACGGAGGCATCTGAACCAAAGAGAAAGCCCTGTCCCTCCTGTACCCCAAACCACAGGCCCTACGCAGGGGGGGGTCACTTTCGCTTATTTTTTTGAATAAAAAAAATTATAGAATTCTGATAAAAAACTCCACTTTTGGTGATGATATTGTTCACAAAGTTTAAAAAAGGAGCATTTTATATCACTTTCCAAAATAGTCTACTTTTCTAAGCCTGCCACCCCCCCCCCCCAAAAAAAAAATCCTGCGTATGGCACTGCCTTACAATGTTTCATTGAAAATGGTGCATACGGGAAATCTCTCCCTAATCAAAAACATTACGTTCACATACTCTTCAAATGCAAAGAACTTGAGGACAAGGATTGTTTTCCTGAAAACTTTTGCGACTATATTATCCTAGAGTACAGTAGACTCGTCCGTCCTCAAGCTCTTTATTTCTCTTTACATTTTTTCTTCTTTTTCTTTTATCATTTGTCCTCTCCTTCCCTAGCCCAGGCTGCGAGAAAGCGGAAGCCATTGGGGTATTCGCACCCGATCCACAAAAGGGGAAGGCGAATACGGTCCAATTTCCTGATTTTTTCGATTAAGGTGACAGTTTGGAGAAAATTCGGAAAAAGTTGACTTGTTGGTATCCATGAGTTCAAACTTCCCGCGGGTCATATCGACTTTACGGGGAAAATATGTGCCCACGGATTTCCTTCCCAAAAGGTTAACACTTTTCAAAGTCCCGACCCCAAGAGTCATGTGTATGGACCTACTTCCCTTTTCTTAATCCTTCCTAACCATCTCTTTCCTTTGCTTGTGTAGCAGGATTACTGGCTTGGTCAGCCCGCTACCGCCCGGTACAAGCCGTCGCCTCATGGGAAATGCTCCCCCTCCCCCTCCCGGGTGTCAGGCCATTTCTAAGGGTACTTTACCGAAAATAGGTACCACTATGCATCTCCACCATGGTGACCTTCGACCTGTGTGTGACCTTTGAACACAATCTGTTCTGTGGCCCAGGTCAGTAGTTCTACGTCAATTTACCTCTAGAATGGACCTTTGACCTTTTGGTCATCTAAAACCTAATAACAAACTTCAGACTGTTTTTTTTTTTAATTTTGAATTTTGATAGTGGCTTTAAATCCCCTCCCCCACCCATGCTAAATATTTAGACCCAGTTAGCCACCCCCCGCACTCCCATCTTGGCAGCGACGCGTATGCAATGCTGTTTAGACCCCCCCCCCTCTTTCAGTATCGTTGTCACACACACCACCCCATATTTTTTAATTTCACCCAGAGTCCCCATATTTTGTGAAATTTTTACCACTGTCACCGACCCCTATTTTTGGAAAAAAAACCACCAAAAACCCCGATTTTTTAGAAAGTTGCAAAAATCACACCCTAGAGACCCCTTTTGGGAAAATTTTCATATTTTGTCACTCGGAAACCCTTATTTTTGCTATTTTTGGCTATATCTCACCAAAAGGCCCCCCATCTTTTTTCTGTCACCGAATGCCCTGGGCTTGGAAGCCGACCTTACACCCATATCCTTTCCATATTGTTAGTGCCTCCCCCCCCCCTTATTAGCCCATATGTCAAAGTATAACGAAGTGCATAGCCGGACAGACAGACGACAGTCTGTTTTAGTAGTATAGATCTCTAAGGATTTGCGATATGAGCAATGATATATTGTCCTTCATCAAGCTCATTTATAAAAAAATGCATGGAGGTGCAGGTTTTGAAATGCAAATAAATTAATGGAGATCTTTATTCAATAGTGATGACAACATCACAATAAAAATGATTTGTGTACCGTATAGTATATGGAGCAAATAATCCGGATTTTGATGTAATAATGACGAATACATCACACTACTTATATTTGATTTAGAGTTTGCAATAAAATGCATCCAGCATAAAGTCAAATAAAACATCAACGAGAATCGGACTTTGAGAGTCCTAACACCTGCCGAGCCTCCAAACAACAATGTGCGCGTGCGACACCCCCAGGTGGTTGTCAACACGCTCAATTCCCAGGGCCCGTTTTAAATTCTGCGCAAAACATAAGCCGTCGCACTGATTGGTCTGGCTAATTGTCCGTCTTACGCACCTACGGCACGTCCGAGAGACAGTGCGAGTATACCAGAACATGTGGTTTTGACTAATGTTTGTGGCGGATTACTTCCCCCGACCTCGGGGGAGATTGAGACTTTTTTCTCCTACAGATCGGAGTGTCCACGGAGATGGGTTGAAGAGTTTAGTGTAAATTTCAGTCGCTTAGTGTTGTCATCACCGTGGACCATGAAGACGTAGGGCGCTGTTGGGGGGAGGGGGTGACCTAGTTGTGGCCGGGTGACCGAAAACAGGACTGGAGCGGACCGAAATCATTAGACCGGGTAGGTCGACAGGGAGGAGGAAGATGGAGAGGATGGGGGTGTAGGTGGTGCGGAGCTAAGTGTTAATTGAGACAAGAGCGAAGAGTCGAGGCGTCAAGGTGGAAGGTGAGGGGGGAGGTCTAAGAAAATGCATACTTTAGACATACTGATTGTTTGGAATAAAATGACCAATCTGTTTGTAATATTAATTTTCCAGGTTTTTTTTTCTCTCAAAACGATTGTTACAAATCTCTTTTCATGGAAATTTGAATGTACAATTCATATTGTTTTTTCATTGTCAGTTTTTTTTTTAATTTAAAGATTACATCAAAAACAAGAAAAAGCAGAACCACCATAACGCGACCACCTTTTATTCACACACCCATCATACATGAAAGAAAAAAACACTCCATGATTCTCACACAATCTTTAACTTACCGCGGTACTTTGCCCTAAAAAAGAAAAAATATTGAACTATAAAACCTAATTGATTGACATTTGGGTTTTTTGAGATAGTAGGGGTGGGTTGAGTGTTTCTCTGTTTTATTTCACTTTGGTTTGTTTGTTAATAAACACAGGCATTGTTTTGCCTTGTTGCCAAGGGAAAGAAATAATCCATGACGATGTCCATTTTAAAAATATTGTCAAAGCTGTTTTTCTGGGTTTTGTTTCCAGCAATTTTATATTCAACCTAGTGGCACGTATTCCCCAAAAAAAACACTGTTTTACATTCCGTTTAAACTAAACAATCGTTTACCTTTGAAATGGAGGGGATAAGTCTCATTCCTTAAATTATTGAGCTTATAAATTCTTTGGTAGAATATTAACAAAATATGCTGCTTTTGCCGTTTGTTCCAAAAATCACCCCTATCCTACTCTTTCGTAGATAAACTTTTGTTTATAACTAACTTAAAAACCTTTTTGAAATCGGGCCAAATGTTTCAAGAGGTCGTACAAGTCTCCTTTTTTCGTTTACGTACAGAGGACGCTAAGATAGATGGGAGGCGTCCGTTTGGTTAACCCCTTTCATGTGTTGTAACGCGTAAAAAGTAATGCAAATAAATCGCAGAACTGTGGCATGAACAGTGATGGAAATACGGATGCAAATAGGAGACAGACATACATGAAACAGTTAATCTTCAACATGTTTGCTTTTAATATTTATTGGGAAGTAACGTGAAGTAACGTTTCACCTGTACATCAGAATCAAACAGTTGCAAGTGCATTTTTCGTGAGCTGAGAGCTAACTGACTTTTGGTGATTTGAGATATGACGTTTTTAAGTTCACCAAAACAATATAAAAAGAAAACAATTTACATGATGGGTGCTTTAAACAAATTTATACCTTGAAACCCTCAACGAATTTTATATCATTCTACTAGTTTGCTCGTTTGGCAAACCAAGGATTAAAGATGGAATATAAAAGTTTGGATTTGCCCAATAACTTTTAGTTTTATAGCGCACTGGGGGACGGAGGGGGGGGGGGAGAAGCATCCCGCCAACGGAATAATAATAATCAATAGATTTAATAAATCGCCATCTATCTAGGCAACCTATTCCGATGCGCTGTATCAAAGAGTTTTACATAAAAAGTACAGCAGCAACAATACTTCAACATGAACATTACCTAAAGAGGAGCAAAAAACATACAAAGTAATGACTTGAACAAACTACATTGGAGAGTCAATAGCAATATGAAAAATGCAATAATTAAACATTATAGGCAGATTGAAACAAATATGTCTTAAGACTGTTCTTAAATTCATTAACTGAAACAACGCGAATGTTTATATGAAGTAGTTTCCACAATTTTTGGTGCACATGAGAAAAAGCTCTATCACCAAATGAGATAAGGTTCTGGGTACTGACGAGAGAAGTTTTAGCTGACGATTTGAGAGTCCGGGTTGGCAAGTATGGCGTAAAGTCATTATGTAAGAGGTGCAAGTCCGTTTAGTGCTTTCTCATTTTAGCAGCAGAATCTTGAATTGGAATCCGTTGTCGATGGGTAGCCAATGAAGTTGCATAAGAGTTGGAGTTATGTTACATATTTTGCGAGTTTTTGAGAGAACACGAGCCGGCTGCATTTTGTGTTCGCTGAAGTTTAGCAAGAAGGTTGTTAGAATTCCATACAAAAGAGCATTACATTGTCATCGGAGGTGATAAGGGCGTGAACATAATTGAAGGCATTTCGTCATACAAAATTTTTCTGATTGAGCTTATGTTACGAATTTGAAAATAAGCGGTCTGACAAATTTTCTTCACTTGTCCCTCCCATTGTTACGGGTCTGATCAAAAGGACCACTTTAATGAGTTGGCGTTGGGAACATTCGAGCAAACCAAAGGGTCCTTTTGGTTTATCAGCCAATGGGGGATTCTAAGGAAAAAAGGAACACAAAACAAATATTCACTCATACTATACATAAAATAGATTCTTATTCAATGGGTGTGCTAATCATCTTGCGTGATTGATTGGTGTTAGATCATAAGCTTCGCTCTCCATAACTGGTCCCCCCATTGATGTGCGTGCAGCAATTACGCGATGTAGTCGAATATTTGACACATGCACAACAGGCAGGTTAATACTGCGTGCATGCAGCATGTCGAGTTTGTTTCAAAATGCGATTTAAGCAAGCGTGACGACTCACTACGCGATGACTGATGTAACAATATATT
>JAMKCH010046398.1:0-11198 GCA_023653785.1 Ophioderma brevispina | reverse complement strand
AGTTAGGTAGTGAAATGCTATTTGATATTCTTGCTAATGCCAGGAATATTGTCATTTCATTGCATACAACGCCAGGCCTTTTAATATTAACATGAAAATATTGAATCGCTTTGGAAACAAATAACTGCTTCATGAAATACATTTTTAGCTTAAAATATTTTCTTTCTCGAACTTCCAGCATGTTTATAAGAATCAAAATTAAATGTAATCACAATTCCGAACTTTTTTTTGGCAGTGTTTATTCTCATTGCAAATTTGCCGATATTTTATCGGGCTCAATTGTTTGTTGGACCGCCGCGCCGTTCAGCCAAGTCCAGCCTTGCCGGAGCTGTTCAGGCTCCCCTGCGTTTATAATGTAGCTCAATTTCCCGCAGGAGCGCGCCGAGCTGAGGCCCCCTGCCCTGGGTCTAACATTTAGAGAACAGGGTGAAATTGAATTCTCAGTCACAAGATTCCCTGACGTCCATCTCTGTGACTGAGAGCAGCTCCATTGAAGACACAGCGTGGTGGGAAATAAATTTCAGATAAAACTAAAAAATAGACATCTTTTTTGCTATTAATCGACTTCTTTCATCATAAATAACACTCGGCTGTAAAAATTTGAGATTGGATTCTTTGATTGCTAGAAATCGGCAGAATATTGTCGGCAAAGTTGCCGAATTCTTCAGACTGTCAAAAGGTTAACAAGATGCCCGCATGCCCCATGTACTATGGGAAATGCACAAAGCGTTGTTTCTCACGAAAATGACATGGAAAAATTCAACTCAAATTTAGGAATAAGCATGTAGACTTGTTGGTTAATGCCGATAAGTGATTGTTGTGTTCAGAATTTGTTATAAGATCCAAAACCGTCCTCCCAAAAACGGGGGAAGTACTACCTACCACTCTAATCCCGTCAACACAACAGGGGGGGTGGCCGGATTCACCCTCACATTCGCAGCCACCGGCCTTACTCCTTCCTTCCAGTTCATCAACACCCTTTCAATGCCTCCTCCATCCTCAACCCAACCCTCCTACTCTCCTCCTCCAACTTGCTTCTCCATGTCTTCTTTGGGACGTCCCCGCCTCAAACCTCCCCCTCGAACTCAAGAGCCCTTCTTAACATGCTTTTTGTTATCGTCCGCAACGACCTGCCCATACCAAAGTACACTATTTGCCTTCGCCCACCGGTCCCATGAATGGTCCCCAATAGTCAATACGATTTCCATGGAGCCAAAATGTGATTGCCGACTACAAAATATCTGTGTTTTTATGGCACGTTTTTTCGCTTTGTTACTGCGGCATAGAGGCAATCCATCCTGCCATTTCCAACAAAGATGCTTGAGTTCCTGCCCTGGGCAGGGTACGCATATATTGATACCCACTGACAAAGTACTGCATGAGGCCAATTTCAAGTTTATTTAGCAAGTCACTATCACAGATTAGGCCGACAAAACGACAATCACCTGATGATCTTGTGTTTTTGGCTGAAGTTTCCGTTGGCAGATATGAATGCATGGTTTTAGATATTACTCTCACCCCCGTTTTTAGTGGTCGGATATCCGCCCCCGTGGATAATGCTTGGATTTTTTACAAACCAACTAACGAGGTTTGTTTTCTTCTCAAACATAACTTCCGATTTGGTGAAATTTCGGCTCTGTTCTGACACTCACTCGCGCGATCCAAAATGTAATTATGATTTATATAGTTAGACCTGTTGTCGCATAGGCCGACCGTGACCGAGCCAGGATTGTACACAGTTTTAAAGCAGTCCCCGGCCCCATTGGCCGAGAATATGTGGGGATTGTGATGTCACACAGAGCAAAACAGCACACGTAAGCCCGGCTAGTAGGGAGCTGGGACGCAGAGCGGGGGATGTACAAAATGTAAGCCCGGCCTCCCGTGTATTTCGTGCTACGTTAGCAAATGTACATTCCCTGATAATTCCCCGCCCCCCCGCTAGTTCCGGGACCCCCAGGCTGGTACGAATGAATTGACGAAGTGGCTAAGGAAACATGTTGGCTCTGAAATGGAAACCATTATTTTGGCAGTGTAGGATTGTCTGTGTTTATGTTTGCATATGACTGGGTTTACGGTGTTGATCAAAGTATTCCCAAAAAGCCATTTGGTCTTTATGCCTAGGTTAATCTAATCGTACCCGAATCCACCAAATAGGAAACATCAGGTTCTATAGTGAAATGTTTGAGCAACTTTTTTGTGCACTTGGCCCCATTTGTTAAACTGTTTCTCAATCAATTGTTTTTAATTCATGATTTTGAGTTTTTTAACAACAAATCTATACACGAAAGAAATATATTTGTCACTTTTTTATAATTGGTGTCAGAAGCTTGTCTTTGAGTGCAAGCAACAAACTAATTAAGGTGAAAATTTCAACTTAATAGTTTTATAATCCCACCTTGCCAAGGTGAAGTTCAGGGGTGATTGAAGAAAGCCAACATATCCTCTGAGCATAGTGGGAACCTAATCCACTGAGGTATTGTCATTTGTAAGACAATATCTTCTGACCTGTGACTCCAACATGACTACATTATACAAATAACAGTGAGTGGTGTCATGATCAGCTGTCTGATTTGTGTTTTCAAAATTGGGATATAAATACTGTTTTTCTCCTCTATTAGATTATGTGGGTGGATCTTAAGTTAGAGGGATAACCCTATTGAAAATCCGCACCAACCTTTGAAAATAAACTTTCATTTTTAATACTCCCCATTTAAAGGTGCATTCATGTGAGTTTAGGCACATCAATCATTTTTGGTTTCCTGATGTTTAATTGCTGTTATTACCGGATTGTATTCCTATCCATTTTGGACCTAAATGACAATTTTCATTACTAATGCAAGGTTAAGGATTGGTCCATTAACTTTATTGGGGTGGGGGTGCAGTGAAGGAATTTAACCCTTTTTGGCCAAAATTTTTACTGAGTTTTACAACACCCATCGGTTCACACATTTTCATAAACGGATTTTTTTTTATTTGAGCCTTAAAATTTAGTGTTATTTTTTGACATGGTGCCTTTAACAGGCTCATATGAAACAGTCATAATTTTTTAACCATTATTTGGAATTAAAAGAACAAAGTTTCAAAAGTTCCGAGCTGGGAATGCATTGATTGTCCAACTAAATGTAGGTATGGTACAGCCGACCACATAATTTGCATACCATCACATCCTTGGCCTAGCAACAATCAAATAACTGTAAAATTGCAACATCCCAGCGTCCAGAATCATTGCTGCATTAAACTTGTAAAAATTAGATAGGCCTCCCAGTATGCACAAACCCATTCTTTATCATCTCATATAGCATCGGTGTGTAAATCAGCTTTAATCTTCTCACTTTTTTAGCAAAGGTAGGTGTTCACGGGCTCAAATATATTGATTTGGGTAAACATTTTCATTTTAGAAAGTCTTAAAAACAGTTCCCCTCCGGATCAGAATGAGATTGTGACTCTCAGCTATTCCCTTTTAAATTCTTCAGACCTGTGGCCTCAAATACGCGGCTTCCAATTTCATTGCAGCTAGTATGACCTGAGTCCCATTGGGCTTCTTGATATTGTTATGTCTTTTTTTCCTTTCACAGGATTACATTGGGGGTAATTCTTGTTCTAATAGATCGATTTTATTTACAAAGGCTTATTATATAGATTTGTATTCCGCCATTGGCCAATTAGTTATGATCCCAGTGCACGATAGCTTTTCTGTGTGGGTGTGCTATTTGTGAAGATAGGAAAACAAGTTATTGTGTGATAGTAAGTTTTAGCCATTACATTGCTAACTGGCATATGCCTGTCAGGTATCAACCATAATGTAGTGCTGTATTTTTTTCAAGAACTCCATGATGGTCAAGTTACCACATGTGACAATTTTTATCTATTTTTCCCAGGTCAAGTTAAACCAATTTGGTCTCTGAGTTCATGGGGGAATATCACCATTTTTGGTCAAGTCGTGCAGCATTCAGGCAGGCAAAAGGCAATACAAAACAAGTTTGTCTCAGGAGATCGCAACACATTGCTTTCAAAATTGTTTTTTAGCACATTTTTTTTCCTCACTTAATCACCTATTTTTTTTAAAAAAAATAAAAAATAAAAAAGTGGGTCAAAAATGCAATAAACAAATACAACCTGGATTTCGCAATAGCATTTTAAAAAACCATTGCCTTTTTCACACATTTCTTCTGACGACAAAACTTTTTTTATGGGCCTAAACAAATTTAAGTCACACATTACGGTTCCTCCCACCACTGCAGATGGTGTTTAAATGTTTTTATTTTTTTTATTTTTTTTATGTTTTTGATTTTGAAATTCTACAAATTTTATCAGTATTTCATCAAAATTTGCCAACAGTTTGGCAGAAAAGTTTTAAATAATTTAAATTTCAGTCAGTGGACTTTTTCAACCAACATTTTAGGCTCTTCTCATTTTGAATTTGGTTATGATATGGGAACAGGTTTTTTCCTAATTTTTAAAATAACATCAAGTGAATTTGAATAGGATTTTGAAATCTAATCATCTGACTTCCAAAGAAATTTTCACACCATGAGTAACCAATATTGGGTCAGGTGGTTTTTATATTCCATTGACCTCGGCCAATAGGTCTAATTACAGAGTAATCCTCTAACGTGGTTAATTTTAAAAAAAACGAATCCCCATGAGATGCGCCAATTACCCTGTGCATTGAACTTGAAAAGTGGATGCTGCCGATCTGTAGCCCTATCCAGATGTGAATTCCAATCAAGAGCTCACAGATGTGCGCCCCAGTTATGGTTCATTATGCATTCAATTTACTACGTGCTTTCCTGAACAATCTAGGGGGCTCAGCTGAAGCTTAAACAAAGGCTGAGGAGGGATACTCCAATTAAACTAATTGGTTATGCCTGCTTTCTTCTTAGTATTATCTGTTAAACCATGGTATTATGCAAGAGAGATTAGATTTTATCATTATGAACGATTTTTTTCCCCTTCGTCCCCTCTAACTTATTTTATTGTTCTTTTTCCTGTAACCATTGTTTTTGTTAGGTTTATCTCATACTTTGCCAAACATCTTTTTGGTCCCCCCCAACTTTTTGTTTGGCGAAGGGGACTATAGAAATTCTCCCGTCGCGTGTGTGCGTGTGTGTGTGCGTGTGTGTGTCCCACCATCTCTTTGGAATAAGCACTGTGGGTCCATCTTCGAACATAGATGATCCCACATACGCGTTGGGGGAGCCGAAATGGGTCATGTTCATGGTCAAGTTCAATGAGGTCAAAAATATGGTAAAAATAGGGTTAAAATTGCTATAAACTTTGTCAACACGATATCTTTTTGATCCTAAGCAGTATGGATGTCGCATCTTTGAACCATATATGTCGCTTAAGAAGGCGTCAGGATGAGTTCGGAGATGGGTCAGTTGCCATGGTCAAAGGTCAAATGTTGTCAAAAATTCATATAAACCTTGTCAATTGTGGTAGGATGATGAACTTTGGTTGGGTGGCTCAACATTCGGTGCCAAAATTTTTGAAGGTCATTTTCAGGTCATGTGAGGTCATCAAGGTCAAATCCCTAAACATGTGGTAGGATGATGAAACTGGTTGGTGCAGTCATAGTCAGTGCCAAAAAGTTTGAAGGTCATTTCAAGGTCATGCGTGGTCATCCAAGGTCCCAATCTCTAACTGTGTAGTGATTAAACTTGTGGGTGTGCTCAAGCTTCGGTGCCAAAATTGTTTGAAGTTCATTTCAAGGTCATGTGGGGTCAGTCAAGTCCCTCCCTAAACATTTGGTCGATGATGAACTTAGTGGAATGCGGGTCACATATTCAGTGCTAAATTTGAAGGTCATTTCAAGGTCATGCGAGTCATTCCAAAGGTCAATCTCTAAACATGTGGTAGATGATGACACTTAGTGTGTGCGGTCAATATTCAGTGCCGAAAATTTTGAAGTCATTTCAAGTGTCATTCAGGTCATTCCAAGTTCAAATCTGTAAACATGTGTTAGGTGAATTGAAACGTGGTTTGTGCGGGATCAATATTCCATTTCATTAATTTTGAAGGTCAATTTCAAGGTCATGTGGGGTCATTAAAGGTGTCAAATCACTATTCAATGTTTGTAATGGTCATGCAACCAAGGTCTCTGGGTCAAATCACTATGCATGGATGTATGGTCATGAAACCAAGGGTCTCTGGGGTCATCCAAATTATTGAAACTGTGTTATGGTAGGAGCCCTCTGGTTTTCCATGACAAACTCCCTAAGTTATGTTACTTTTTCCATCTCCTACCGCACGACGGGGACCTTTTTGTGGTTCGAGAAACGGCCTTTTGTGAATTTCAACAGCAGCTAAAACTTTTGCAGTTCGTATACCATTGAGGGCCTGGGAACTTTTATATTTATACAGCAGTCTCAGATCTGCAATGTAATCATCAGTTAGGTTCATTACACGAGTAAGTAAAGTTGGTTACAATAGGTGTATATACCAAGAAAAGAATTCATATGTATTACTGTAATGCATTTTGCACATGAAAGAAGTTGCAGTATCAGGTTTTGACTGTAAATAAAGAAGCCTCAATTTAGTTTTTGTGTTTTAAACAATTTATCTCAAAGGAGACAGCATCTTTTTCTTCTCCATCCAATTATACACAATTAGAGAGTTAGGAACTTAGAAACATACTAAGGCATATAATTCACCTATGTATACAACTTGATCCAAAACAATCATTTTTTTGCAATATAGAAAATTTAAATTGGTTTTATTGTACCTCGCCGGGGAGCTATTAATGTTGGCTCCTTGACAGACATGGAGTTTTTGCTGTATTGAAGCATGAAGAACCTTGGTCATAACAATTTTAATGACATTGAAAAATGATGAACAGTCTTACACTTTACTTAATAGTTGTGATGAACATTACATAAATATGTATGCACCCACAGCATAGTTTTTGTGTAAGTAAAATGATGATACCGTGTGAGATGCATGTATTTTCATGTTTTATACAATTTATATGGGATCTGTCCAGTTCTATTCCATGTGTTTAAGTGGGGTCACATATCGGGGCCAGTTGGGCGAACTGCCACCAAGCGCCCGTTATACTCACGGCGGGTACTCAGGTACTATATCATTGCATATTCAGAAATATTGCAATTTCTTGGCAAGAATGAGGAGGTACTACAGTGATCAATAACTTGAACAAGAATACGTGAACTTGAACAAACTTACGATACCACTATTTATACCATCTTCCATGTTCATAAAGTCACTACACAAGCAAATTTTTGTTTGGAAAATGTTATTTATCTCTCAATTCTTGGCTATTTGGATGTTTAATAATTCTGCCATTGCGCGGGTTATTGGTGCCCAGCACCAAAAGTTTTCTTGTCCATATTTGCAGTCTGCATAGTGTCCTAGAATTGAGGAACAGGAGATGAACCTTTTTGTTAAATATAAATTTGATCTCATTTTGTATTGCTCAGTGTCGAACATTTACTGAAACTTTTGAAAGTTTATTGGACAAAAAGTATAAAGGAAAACCAAAAAAATAATTTGAACTTGCCTGCTATCATAAACTTCCCCATAATAGAAAGCCATATGCTTTGATTTTTCATGAAAGAAAATTATAAATCTTCAGCTTAATGTTCTTATTACATAACGATGGCGTATATATTTGGCTTATTAATTTCAGGTGTGATCTAATACAATGGTAAGCATTCCAAATATAAAAAAACAGGGTCAAAAAAAAATTGGGCACTTCATTTTAAAATGCCTGAAGTCCTTTTTAACTCTCCGCTTTCCAAACAATTGGAATATACTTGTGGTAAGTAGTGAGTAGTTAGGTAGTAGTTGTAATTAAGGGAGTAATAAATGGTTGCATTGCGATCTATTTCGGTCATTATTTCAGTATCAAAATGAAAACTTTGCAATTTACAAATGAGTGCGTTCTGGCATCCTTAAACACTTCAGGCCATCCCTTTTAATTATAAAATAAACTCCTAAAGGGCACTTTGTGCTTCTAGCCACCTTCTGTTTTTTTTCTGGTTCGGTTGATTCCAAATTCTTGTATTTTGGTGTATGTAATGGTAGTAAAGGCTTTTATAACGTAAAATACAAATTTGAATTCTTGCAGAGGAGACGATGATATTAGCCATGTCCATTAGGCACACCTGCAATGCTAGTCAATGCTCAAGTTGTTACAATTATAACTCTTGATAACTTTAGGGAAAATAAAGAGATGAATGAGGTCTGTGTGTAACAGGCTCAAAATTCAAGATGTTTACTTTTGTGAGTGCCATTTGGGCCCTTGAACATAATTTTCAAGGTCCAAAATAGATTGTTATTTGTTGGCCCTCAGAGTGAATAACCCTATTTTTAGTGAGTCACTTGCCCAGTGGACCCATCTTTTATAATAATTTGAGTCTGACCTGGGATATTGGACATGCTTGAATCTTTGCAGAGTTATAAATCAAGTATCTTTCCCTGGTATATTCCATCTAGTTATTCTCAAAATGATTGAGCACCCGATGATACAACATGTATTTCAAATTGCAAACTTTCTTGAAACACAAAGAATTTACAGCTGCAACTAAAACACTTGCAGGTTTGGGATGGGGATTTTAAATTACTGCCTGTACAGAGTACTAAATTCTAGACATAATATCCCTGCCAAATTATGTTCACAAATTTATGGACTGGGGTTTATATTTAGACAATGTATCCCGGGAAGAGAAAGTCATGTTGTCAAAGCAGAGGGTGTTTGAGTCAATCCCACAATGCACCAGTTTTGGGAAATTTCCCTCAATAGGGTCATGTCGATCCCATAAAATCCTACTCTTAACACATAAAACAATTGACTTGAATGCTCAAGTTTAGCCCACAAAGTGTTAGTTATTAGGAATTTTCAGGCATGATTATGAAATGTATTGTGGTTCTTAAGTTGCGAACACTTTTTATCCTAAGTACGGACATGAGTTTAGTACAGTACAGTATATGACATTGCTATGCATATGGGGATTGATTCAAAACACCCTCTGTTGTCAAAGAGAGGTTCGCTGTTTCAAACTTTAATTCACTGTTCACCAATCAGATTTCATTTGACAGTTCAGGTAAAGGTGTTAAGAAATAAAATGTGGACGTGAGAGTAATTATTATTAATATGGATGCCTATTAGAAATCATTGGACGATGCTTTCTGCATTCTGCAAATAGTCGAAATCAATATTGATGAAGTTCACAGGAAAATTCACATGCACCAATGCCAGGGCATCAGAAAGTGCCGTCATTTGACTCATTGTTAATGTTTGTCGTAAGTGCCATTCGAATTATGTGCATCAATTCATAATTCCTGCTCGTGAATCGTGATGTAAGGGAAGGGTTATAAATAAAGCCAGAGGCTTAGAAGAATATTTATGTTCAGATCAGCCAGTGTGAACAAAGTATGCTAATGCTGCCAGTTTTGGATCTATGGATGCTTGCACTTTTCTTTATTTCACAAATACATTTGGTATTAAAATATGTGATAAACTTAACTTGTTAAAATGAGGAGGCGGAGGAAGCGAATGCAGGTTTTTAGAAACCGTTAGTTTGGTTGCAAAGCAATTTAGCAGGTGTCTAATTTGCAGTAGTCGTAGTGGTGTCAAATAGTCGCTTGATACTTAGGTTTGTGCTACATGACCTTTCCATGTCTGTGACTATTGAAAGGTATTTGTCTGCCTTGCTCAGGTGGATATTTCATAGGTTAGACATTGTTATAACGGTTTGGTTCTTGATTATATTTGCTTGTTGATCAAATTATGCTTTGTTTTGGTATGTTTATGGTGCATTAGAGTGTTTAAGAGAGAACCCGTACACCGAATAATATTAAACAATATACACTATAAAATAATTATTGACCACATATCGAGTGGTTTCATAGAAAAACGGAATTATATAACCCTAACAATGAATTAAAAACACCTAGTCGACCATGTGCTATTTAAAAATCGCGCTGGTGTATAACGTGCTATGCGATACGACCGGCACGTTAGGTCATACCGCCATAGGAAAGAAAACATATGGAAGCATCCATGCGTGAAGAGGTATGACGCTAGTGCCGTCCGTATCGCATAACACAAATACATATCCCATATACAGTAGCGCGAATTTCACATAGCGCGTGGTCAGCCAAAATGCTTTAATCACTTTTATGGTTAGATAATTCTTGTTTCCCCATAAAACCACTCCATGGTCAATAAGTGTTTTATAGCATATATTGTGTAAGTTATTCTTGATACAGGTTCTCCTTTAAGTCTCCAAGCACCATTTGTTCTGCACCAGACTAACCCGTGGGCTGTATGATTTGGTAATGGTAATATATTGTAACTATGAGAATGCTATTGGTGAACCTGAGACTAAATGAACCTGGGCTTCAAAAAATTGTGGTTCAAATTTTTCAGTGATGGATCTAGTAAAAAATAGGTTTCTTTTATGAGTCGAATGAGTAGTATATAACAGATTTACCCCTTCAAAAACATGTACACAAGCATACATACATGCATACATGAACACACACACACACACACACACAACGCATGCATGCACACGCTAGGCATGCACAATGCACACAAGCATGCACGCAAGCTACGCATGCATGCACATAGGCATGCATCAAACACAAATACACATTTTTGTATGACCTATATGTCCTAGGACTTCAAAGGAATCTTGTCTTTGGTCGTAAGCCAAACATGGAGTAAATCCCATTGTTATACTTATGAGGATCTTTGTTTAAAAGAAATTCTTTGGTGTTAAGTGTTCTGAAGTATCTTCATACCAAGTACATTCACACACATAAGACTTAGATTATTCCTTCATCAAACTGGAAAAAGTGGGAACTTGGGAACCACACACGTACCAGGCAGTTTCATTTGGAGGGAAATGTTTTCCTCTAAATAAGGAAATACAGAAGTGAAGAGAATTTCTGCAATCTTGGAGGTATATTTTCCAAGGAAACTGGGCATTTTTCTGGCATTGTATGTATATACCTGTATGACAAAAGAGGAATTTCCATTTAGGTGGACTATGTGTACATACATGTTCAGTGGACTTGTTTGATTGGTCTGTGTGAACGAATGACCCCTGAGAGGCTTACTTGTGTGGTTTAATGAAAAGGATGTATTCATGACTACTTCCATGTGATTTCATGTGAAACACGGAAGCATAGTGCTTCAATTTACCTGATTGAAGGATTCATTAAACCATATC
>JAMKCH010046397.1:0-10891 GCA_023653785.1 Ophioderma brevispina | reverse complement strand
AGGAGGGATGCCATGCATCCTTATCAAACATGCTCATAAGGTGAGGAGTGCCGGTTTAATTATAACTACAAGTGCTTTGATATAGATGTGCTGATGTTAACATGTTATTATGCTTTATAGTTATATATGCAGTACATTGGGGCAAAATATTCCAGCTTCCATTAAAACTTCCACATGGACGAGGAACCCCGCAAAACAATGAGGACTACGGCTCCACTTCCTCCACCTAGTGACCAGTGTGGCAGTCATGGTACTAGTTGGATCATTTCGTCATGTTATAATGGATAAAATAGAATATACTAACCACGGTTGTGAGTTGTTCTATGTTTACCGTATATACTTATGAATGATCCAAAACTAGTAACCCTCATCCAGGCCCTTCCCGCAAGTGGAGCCTGGGGAGGTACAAAAAATGAGCAAAGGATCTGGTTGCCAGTGACGTCATGGAAGGGCGTACCGATGCTAGCATGGGACCGATACTAGGCATGGGCACTCCGAATTTTATGTGGCAATAGGGGTGTATCAAGGCCTTTTGCGCACAAAAAATGCACTAGTTGGATCATTCTTAAGTATACATGTATAAAATAGAACAATCTCAAAACCTTGGTGAGTATATTCTTATCGAACTTTGGAAAAGAAATGGATTGAAATCTGAAATTGGAAAACTACGGCCTTCATCTGATATCAAAATTGATACTACTTCGGGTAATTCAGGGGGGACATACAAGGACAATCGAAACAAGCACCTTTAAAATCACAAATATTTTTGAGGCTTTTCAAGGATATTTGTTGAACCATAAATAGAAAGGATGGTACAAAATGTCCCTTAAGATTCTTTAAATTATTTACTGACTGTAGTGTTGAACAACATCACATGTATGTATGTAGTCGCTGAACATGTGTATCATTGGTGTCATTGGTAGTTGAGAGTAACATGGACAGTTTTTACAGGTTAGTGCCATTTTTGTCTTGCCTGCAAGAATTGAAGGAGGCAAACACCTACAGTCCTAATTCTGTCTGAACCAAGTGACTTGTGTCTTTGTCTGGCTGTGTGTTCAAAGGTTAATTTTGTTCTAATACAATTGCTACAGAAAGTGGGTCATTGAGGCCCCTTGCAAACCTTCATATGATGTGGTTAAGGGTCACATACCAAGGTCAACAGTCATATGAGGGTAAGTTCAAATGGGATGAAAAACATTAAATTTGCCTCATTTGAGAGGTAAAATCAGTGCTAACAAAACTTAGGTCATGGAGTGACCCCTTGGGAACGTTCATATGATAATGTTGTCAAGGGTCACATACCAAGGCATGAGGTCAAGTGATAAAAAGGGCTGGAAAACATTAAATTGGCCTCATTCGAGAAGCCAAATTGCTACAGAAGCTGGGTCGTAGATGCCCCTGGAAAACCTTCATATGCTGTGGTAAGGGTCACATACCAAGGTTCAAAAGGTAATGAGGTAAAGTTATAAAATGGGCCTGAAAACATCAACTTTTCCTCATTCGAGAAGTAAATCAAATTCTACAACGCTTGGGTTCTACATGCACCTTGGGACCTTATCTGATAATGTGTCAAGTGGTCACATACCAGGTCCAAAGGTCATCTGAGGTTACTTTATGACATGGGCTGACAATATCATAACTGAAAGGTTGAAGTTCATTTGCAACAAACCCTTGGGCCATGCATGCAAAAGGGGACATTTCATATGATAGTAAGGTCAGGGTCAATTGCAAAGTCATCTGAGGTCAAAGTTATAAAATCAAGAGTGAAGGAAAGATGATCTGTGAAAGCAGGCGACACCACTTGTGGCTCGAGAACCACTTGTTTGTTAATTTGCCCATTTTGCAACAAAATTGATTGGAATTGCCAAATTGCATATTAAGCCGTTCAGCATGTTGTGACTCTTAAAAGGTGCGTGTTTCCAATCCATGTCTATTGTTCTCTACTGATTATGAAAGCTTGGCACTTGCACATACGCCCCATCAATTACCGTGTGGGGAAACAACTTGCCGTTTTGATGGTAGAAGCAAAATAATGAATTTGCAAAGCCCTATTCAATACTATGCTTTATTATTGATGGTTACCACCACTAAAAATGGCGGTGTTTTTGTTCATATCTGGGAAGAAATGGATTTGAGGGGTAAATTTCAGAACCGACAATGAGAAAAATACAGCCTTTCATCTGATAATCAAAATTGATGACATTTCGGGTAAATAGGGGGGTCCCAAAGGCGATAGGAACACACACCTTTAAAAGGTCCCGACCGTTAATCAGTCTGCTTAGGATGTGATTACTACCTGGGGCCTTTGCGAAACTCAGTCGTAAAAATCTACCTGCATACTATGTCATGGCCTGAGTGGACCAATTTATCCTAAGCACTGTGTAACTGGTATAAAAGGGTCTATGTATGACATACGCATGAGTAGTATACACGTAGGGTTCCAAATTGAAGTTTGGCGAACGGGACTCCCGGTGCCCTCCAAATTGTAATGTAGTTAGGTGACAGTAGGGAAACTGGAAAGACCAAAATTTTTAATAGGTGAAAATAATACAGAGATGAGACATGTAACTTAAATCATGCTGAAGAGGTTACTACAGCTTTAACACGTGTATCTGCTGGTTCTGTAAGATTTTCTCTTTTATAGGAAGCGTGCTGTTTGTACGGTGTATTGTGACTACTTATCGGTCAAATGGTTGGAAACATGCTGCTTTTTTGCCCCAATTATTTGCTGTATTTCACTACGATATATATATATAGGAAATATGTCAACTTGAGTTGGGAGGCTTGAAGCATTCTCTATCCATGCGCCCTCCTATCCCCACCAATCGTGTTTGGTTCTTGTCTGGTGGCAAGAACAAATTTGATGATTCAGCATTGACCGGGGGAGAGGGGGACGTTTTGAATAGGCCAATAAAGGGTTCCAACAACTTTGACCAAGATTGTAGATTGGGTTCCTTATGCAAATTATGATGGAAGGACATTACAAAGTATCATGCTACTCCCTAATGCTTTTGACAAATTGTTTTTTATGTAATGTTGGTTTTAAATTTTGGTGTTTGGCACTTTGGAATTCCTTGAACCAAATGCATAGACTTCAATTGTAAAAAGCAAGGTTATATTAAACTCCCAAAAGTTTGATTAAAATAATATTTCTCAATTTATTGAGAAAAGTACTTTGTTACTAAAAAAAGAGAGAAAAGGGATCCCCTAGTGCTGTGTTGAGAGATGCACCTGTTGTTGAAAACTAGACAGGTGATTGGAATTCCCCAAGATGTAAAACTTAGAAACTGAGTCAACTTGTTTATGTTTTGAGATTCAAAACCTTGCCATTGTCTTGGGATTTACCTAAAGTTTTTTCGATATGGGAAGTGATGTAATTCAGATGATATAATTATGTAAATTCCAATGGGTCAGCTTAGTTGCAAGGTTTTGTTTATGCAATGATGCTGTGGTTAATGTCTATTTGTTAAGACTTGGGAACTTTGTGAACTCAAATATAATGGAGATATGAGACGGACTCCGTGCCAGATCTCTAGTAACAGTAGCTTGAAGTTATAGCTAGTTCTAATCTGCACGTGTAGCAGACTGTAAAAAGTACCATAGTGCCCGGAGGATTTATCATTCATGTGAGCCGAAGTCGCTGTAATTATTCTACTGTCGTCCTTTGAAGCCAAAAGTGCCTGGGAATCAAAATAGGATTCCAAATTGTGGATAGATAGAAATTTGGTGATTATCTGGACTGAATACTGTGGAATATTAGTGTCGTAGAGGGGGACTTATTTAACCTGGTCGTCTTGAACTGCTGGACAAAATTACCTCAGGACTGGAAGATTCCCATGGAATATATTAAGATTTTCAAGCGGACTTTGCACACGGTCATTTTGGAGGCTTCGCTGTAAGGCCATATCAACGTTGAACTGCCATGCGTACTTTTAGTTGGCTCTAAAGTAAGATTAGAATTGATAAGTGTAAATTAAAGTATAGATTTAATTGTGCTTTGGACATACCAAATCTTGATCCAATTGATAAAATCATTTAAATCTGTTTGTTATATAAAATCAGATCACTCGTGTGCACACGGACTTGTTATTTGTCGTTTGAAAGGAGTTTGACCTTAGACGCCCACAAGGACATTATAAACACAGCTAAACAAAATGGTTGTGCAGTTATAAACCTCAAACTTGACCAAGTTAATATACTTTTGTGAGAGTTGAGTTACCTCATTGTAAAGCTGTACATGCTGTAGCAGTCTGTATTGCATTACTGTGTTGGATTTAAAGGTGTATTTCGTGATTTCCAGACCTTCAGTTTTATTCATGTTCACGAGATATCATTGAGAAAAGAAAACCTTATCACAAAATTTGGTTGATCAGAGCTTGCGGTTTTATGTTATTGAACAATTGCTCGGGCCCTTTTTTCTCACCGGTCCCATAGGCCACTGTGCTGTAATATGTCAGTTACGGAAGAAAATACGAAATTGCAAATTCCTTGCAGAGACGCCAGAATTGCAAGTAAAATGGGTAGCCATGGATTACTAAGGCTAAAGGTTAGATGATATAAAAAACTCAAATTTTTTAGGTAAATCGGGGGGGGGGGGGGGGGTCTGGGTGAGGTTTGGATCACGAATGCCCCTTTAATATACCAAAGTATAACCTGTTCAATTGGCTCCTGTTACGTAGTGAATGGCGTTACACAATAGCAGGTTAGTGTTTTTCCAACAATGCATTTCTTTCAAGACAGTTTTTTGCGCTGATTGTCGCGAGTAGTCTGTAGTGACAAAACATGCTTAAATTGCAAGATTGTGATGAGTTATGTTATTCTTTAAAGGCTACCAGTAACAACCAGTGACAAAAATTGTATTGAAAAAAATGGCATTGTGGGAAGAACATACCTCCTCTTGTTAGACTATGGCGCAAAGGACTTCTGAACTGTGGTCCAGGGACCCATCTTTCGACTCATTTTATGGCGGCGTCTATTCACTATTACGTTTGAACTTTATTCTGTTAAAGAATTTTCTTTAATTCTGTTTAAATCATTAACATAATAGCTCAAGTTTCAAACATACGTGCACACATTGTCATAGCCTCTGCATGTAATGGTCCTTGGGTAGGGCTCCACAAGTATCCTCTCAAGAGTGGGGCAAAGGTTTCAAGAGTCAGTAGAGTCATTGCCCCAAAATGGTAATATTTTCCAAACTGGTGTTTCCACAAAGTGTGATCAATTTTCATAACACCCCCCCCCCCCCCCCCCCCCCCCCCCCCTCTTGGATTCCATGCGTCCTAGGTTAGTATCAAACATTTGACCTCCATGTGACCTTTGTTCCTATGTTCACAACGACAGAAGAGACATGCATTCAGTGAATGCTGTATCTTTCTGCTAGAGAAGAAAACATTGAATGGCAAATAGATATAGAGCAAATAGGAATTCAGCCATTGTAATCACCCTGTGTTTTCATTTGAAGTTTTTCTGAAGTCAACATAAAAAGGTATGGGAATCTATGCGTGCCTAATCACTAGAAATTAAACATTCACAAAAAATATGGACAACTTGAAATCTCTGTGTTGCACCTTTTAAAGTAATAGGTTAAAAATGAATAGCTGCCTAGTTGTTCTTCTGCACGAATTGCAACAAGGCATAAGGGATTAAGGATTACCTCTGGCGTATAATCAATCAAATCAAATAGGTCTGTGGTTCAAAAATGTTAACCTAATATATTTCAGCCGTAAGGGCTACGATGATGTAACTTGATGGAAAGGATGGGGCTGGGTGAGGTGACATGTTGGTGACCCTGTGACCTTTAGCTGTGTCAAATGTTAAACACCAAAAGATATGAAGGTCCGTATGAGTCGTAAGGGGCTACGACATGTAACTGTGTGAAAGGAGGGGGCGGGGTGGGGTGCCATGTGGTGACCTCTTGTGACCTTCATTACCTCATGTGACCTTTAAGCACCATTCACAAACTGCAGACGGCAGATGGACACTCACCGTCCGGGGAATGTATTTTGAGGTACTGGTGCCAAATTTTGACAAAAGTGCAATTTTAAAGTAATAACAGCACTTTTTAAGGAGCACCCGGAAATGTTAAATTCTGTCTTGTAATGGGGAAATGAGTGGACCGGTCAGTCTTTCCTCTCACCACCTCAAAAAATTGACATAGATGAGCTGTAGATGACAAGGTTTTTAGCTTTACCTTTCACAGGTATAGTTAGTTACTTGCCAATACTAATTGCAAATGGAAAATGAGGGCACTCTTCAAAAAAGGTTGCTGTTTTATTTGCTTAAGGGTTGAAAAACATGTCTTTGCATCCTTAAAGGAAACAAGGTCAAGATTTTTCAAGCTCCAGTTTGACTTACATTCATAAAATATGATGTACTACATCACGGAATTCCCGAAAGAAAAAATAATACAATTGATGTAAAATTAACAAAATAGAGGCATGTTTAATTTTTGCTTTTTTGGACATACGAAGAAAACGGGCCGATTTTTCGCCACGGCTTTATCGATCAAAAGCGCCCAATTTTGCACTCCTCGTGACATCAAGTGATGACCAAAACATCGTGTTGAATCGAATGTTAATGCTGACACTGTAATATTGATGGATTACTGAAAGTATAAGAATAAATTCACGAAGAAAAAAGTTACAAGAATGACCATATTTTGTTTTCATTTCGTTGTGTTTAATTATTTTGAAGTGGCAAACTGAGATAATGATGGTCACAACGACGTAAATTATGGATGGTCATCACTTTGACGTCACCATTTGCTGGCGATGTGGATTTGTCGGAACCGTTTCGATGATGCTATGGGGGGAAATTTAAAAGGGCAAAATACTCAACAAATGTGGACAATTTCAACTTATTTTGATTTATATGTAATCTACATTACTTAAGCCTTTCATTCCTACCAAATTTTCCAAAATTCAGAATCATGACATATTTCCTTTAAGATCAAGACTTTCCAAGCTGCAGCTACGTGGGTTGTAATTCATACCCATGCATCAGGGAAGCCAGCACTCCCAAGGAGTGAACACAAATCTAATCCCTGCCAGGTAATAGCAGTTCAGGTTCAAAAAGTTTCAATATTTAACCCCCTGGGCACTACACCTATGATACAATATGTGTGATTGGTTCAATAACATGGGATAGCCCTTTGGGTTACAAAAAAATCACAATAGTGCTGTTATTGCTGTGTTTTTGTAACCATACCACCATTCTTACAGTATCTTTTGATTTGCTTATTTTATCAGAACACCCTTTATAAAATAAGCATACAGCTTATGATATTCGACGAAACAAAACAGGCTCAGTGCACCCATGGAATAAAGCGTGTATGTAATCCAATGGGTGCCTGAGCCCATTTTCTTAGTCGAAATATAATAAGCGTAAGCATACTTATAAGTGTGATGCGGGTAAATTTGGCCATGCAATCAACTGCTAAGCCCGTCCCTTGTGGATGTAACACGTTACATCTGTATAAAAGGTTATTTTTTGATAAACAGTTATACATAATATTCCAAATTGCCAATCAAAATAGTGCGTGGATGTGGATATTTACCCAGGTGGTTAAGAAAATAAAAGGTAATGGAGTATTATTTATGGATGATTCATAAATATTTATTACAAGAGAAGAATTCTGATTAGGCAAAAATCATGCATTGATATTTTTGTGTGCACGGTGCGTATGTTGATGAGCATACGCAATGTCTTTAGAACATTTATGTGCGACATTGGATTGTATCTTTTTATGGGCGAGTATGTGCTCTTTAGAACCATTACTGCATTGGATTTTATGATGTGTTCACTTTTTTTGTGTCTAAAAATGTCTGCTGTAATAACGTTAATGTCTGCATATATTTAGTTTTCGTGCAGTGGCAAAAATCTATGCACTTGCGTCAGTTTGACCAGACTCATAATGGCATGTGCCCTTACGGGGCTTGTGCCATTATTCGCCGTCAAACTGAGCATGCGTGCATTGATTTTTGGCCAATGCACTTGAAGCTAAAAATTTGCAGACATTAACCTCTAAATAGTGTGTCCGAGGTTGGAAAAACTAAATGATGTGCAAGGCGCAGCCGAGCCTGTTATTTCAGAGTTTTTGTGGCCCACGACACATTATGAGCCGATTGATGATACTGCAACCCTTTATTTCTGTTCTGTTACCTAAAACAGTTTGATTTAAATGAAAATTAATTACCATGCAAACTATTAATGCAGATTCATAAATGAGAAATGTGTTGTCATTGCATTGGTCATTGCATGATGCGTATGTTAATGAGCTTGCGCGAGGTGGATTGGTTCATTTTATTCGGCTTTGCATTTTTTCCTTAGAACCTTGTATGGATTCGAGGAGTATTTGATTGTTTTTTGAGAAAAAAAAGGAGTATGTGGGGGTAACTTTGGTTATGAAAACTGGGGTTAGTGTCTGCAATATTTGGTTGCTCTGCGCATGGAAAAAAAAATTGATTTTAGTACAAGGAACTCAAAGCATTTAAAAATATTCAGCTATTAAATTCTAAATAATAGGCAGTAAACTGACCAATCAGAATGCTGCCCTTTGGCACCACTGGCGAGTGCAAAATTGTGTAAAACGTTTTTCTATGGAGTGTGAACTGCGCACTATGATGAAATTGCGATTTATTCCGTATTGAAATACGTGTTTACACAATTTGGCACTCGACGACCCTCTTGGGCAGTAGAAGTAACAGAATTTATAAATTTAAACATGCATCTTGGTCATAAATGGAAGCAGCGTCCAAATAAGCCTAGTCTTAATAACTGATACAGAATATTTCCGGGTTGAAGGGGTAAAGAGACATTTCAAAACTCGCATTTACATGATTTGTGTGCAGAACTCTAGTTAATTGCATGTGTGCATTAATAAAGATATTCCAGAAAATAGTTTTAACCTTAATTATTTTGTGTCTTGTATGCAAGCTAATAGGGTGTTGCATGCTCTTTGTTAGCAATGATTATTCTTTCACCATAATGGAGTGAATTGGAAAGGACAGTAGGAATTAGGAATTCTGCATTTTTGAAGATGATTTCTTTGAAAATTAAAAAATGTAACATTTCTGACTTTTTGAAATGCCTTTTGAAATACCATTGAATTTATTACCCTGAGGACAAAATGGCGAGATAATCTGCACTGTTTTGTCAAACATTTGATAACACGATTTTCATAAACAAGTATTATACGACTCGGACAACTTGAACTAGTGCTGTGTTTACATATTTATTAATGTTGTTGAAAATAAATTGTTTTGCCTGGAGCCTATATGTAGAATTTAGAAGTTGCAAATTGAAGATCATTGTTTTGACACCTCTGTTAACCTTAAGTTAAATTTTTTGACACGTATAGAAAGATTTTTAAAAACAAAATATTAGTTAATTAAAGTGCGATTGGGGGAGTGTGGGGGGTTGGGGAGGGAAAGGAACATTATTACAGTGCAATTTATACAGTGCTTGAAAGAATGAGGGAAACATTATTGGAGGTAAAAGAAAGTTCTTAGATGACTTGTGTTGTGCCGCAAGCCTATAACTTTAGCTAGAAACTGTTTTTCCACACCACAGCAGTGGCCTACATACATAGGGAAATGTGCGTCGGGGGCAAGATGTTAAAGTGGGCGCCCCTTGGGGTGTTGCGTTAGCAATAATGGGTGGAATCCAGAGGGCACCTAAGAGGAAGAGGTTCCTATGAATGTATCCGAAGGATCGCTATTCCAAAGGTTCGATTATCCGAAGGTTATTAATCAAAGGTTTGTTTATCCAAAAAAGAAATAAGGTTAGTTAGCTTATTTATTTTCGGAATTACCAACCTTTGGATTATAAACGAAGTAAATGAACCTTCGGAATAACAAACCTTCGGAATAATGAAAATGTTTGGATTAATGAAACTATAGGAATGGATTAATGAAACTATAGGAAATTCCCATGTTTGGATAAACGAACCTTCAGAATAATGAACAGCAACCACCAAAAGTGGCCCGGAGAAAGCCCCTTGCGGGGGTCCAGGGGGCAGAGCCCCCGGAAGCTTTCGGGTTTTAGCATGTTTGAGTGCCTTCGGAGAGCTCTCAGCCGGGGCTCTCAGTTATCTCATATCTTGAAGCAGATGAACTATATACTGTCCCTGGTGGGTGGAGTCTCCAGAAGCTCTTGTGTTTTAGCATATGTGAGTGCCTTCAGAGAGCTCTCAGGTATCTCATTATCTTGAAGCAGATGAACTATACTGCCCCTGATGGGGGTCCAGGGGCAGATCCCCGAAAGCCCTCAGGTTTTAGCTTGTGTGAGTGCCTTAATCGGAGAGCCCTGTTACCTGATTATCGTAAAGCAGATGAACTCTACTACCATGGGCAAGGTTTCAGGGGGTGGAGCCCATGGAAGCTCTCGGGTGTTAGTATGTTTGAGTGCCTTGGTAGAGGTCTGTTTTATATGCATTATCTTGAAGCAGCCTAGCGGGGGTCCAGGGGGCAGAGCCCCTGGAAGCTCTTGGGTTTTAGCATATTTGAGTGCCTTCTGAGAGCTCTCGGTTATATCATTATCTAGCCCTGTGAGTGACAACAATATCAACAACAACGGTAATTGTTTTCTTTGTGTCAATTTTATATTTCCCCTGTTATGACGTCTCGTAGACGTCAAAGGTCAGAAATACCTTTCAAGCACAAATAAATGAGCCTTGTGCACAAGTGATCTGAATTTTATATAATATAACAGATTTAATGATTTGGATCAGATCTATTTGGGTCAAGAATTTGGTATGTCCAAAACAACATTACATATATAGTAAAAATACACACAATTAGTTAAGATATACTTATTGTCCTCAAGAATGTCCACTAATGTCCACAAGAAATGTTGCAGTTCAACGATGATATGTCCTCACAGCGAAGACTCC
>JAMKCH010046396.1:0-11547 GCA_023653785.1 Ophioderma brevispina | reverse complement strand
CCTTCTTCATCAGTTAATTATGGGAAAAAATGCGCATAGGTTTATGCAAATGAGCATGTCTTGCCATGCTTCCTTTTTCTACCTTTTTGATATGTTGTTCGGGAGGGTTTGTACAAAAGTTACAGCAAGAAAACCTTCTGTAGCAATTTTGCCAAGGTTCATACGTTCGATTGAGTGCGACCTATAATCCATCATCGTGGTTTATGGATTGCGTTGAATAGGCAGGTACCGCCGTTATATAATAGGATATTGAATTTGCATCGCTAGGCACCACAATCGCAGGTCCGAGGCACATATTGGTTTTACAAGCAAAGAAAAAACAAATTCAGGGTTGATGATTATGATAAAAGTCCATCCGTTTTATTTTACCACTGGCGGGAGTCCCCAAACGTAGACAAATGAAAACCTAAGTTTGTCGTGATCCATCCTGACCAACCCCATAAATGATTTCGTCCCAAAACAAAGATTACCTAGTGAAAAACAACAAAATACCTCAATAAGAGACTATTGGGCATGTCCTTCTAGGATGTTGTTTTGTTGTCTCACCAATTAACTTCCAATACATTATTAAAATCATATAACCGTTGTTCCCACAATAAAACTGGCACATTGTCTTGAAAAAGAATAAAATGTCACTTCAATTTCATTTCCCAATATCAGTGACCCATGGATACACATCGACTTCAGCCACCCATGGAGTTAAAGATATTCAATCACCGGCCCGGTATGCGGTATAGAAAAAACCCACTTCAGATTCCCTTTCATCTGGGAGTACAGGCCCACCTGTCCTATACTGTCGCGCAGTGATAGATTCAGCTGTTCCGCTCTCCAATTTAGACTGAGTCTTCTTTTCTGACAAACAAATACTTATCCTAAGTACAAATAAATATTGAGCTTCTATATAGTGCGTCTTCATTAAACTTTGGCAAATTTTTCAATCATTTATTAGAAAAGGAAGGGGGAAAAAACACGACACAAACATCATGACGCGAATGTGCTGGGCAAAGCTTTGACCTAAAACGTGAGACCGTACTTGTTTTTGACATGTTTCTTTTGCATTGGACACCTTGTTCTGTAGTTGAGACCTTGAACGTCATGTGACAAAAACTTTATCAGCATTTGAGACTGTTCATAATTTCATTTGATGGTTTTCACTGCATTTAAGACCTGATTAATCTGTGAGATATTTTCTTTGTCACAGTTTTTTTCTCTGCAGTTGGTCACATTTTGTTGTTTGTTTGTTTTTTTCGTAAACCGGGGGACTCAGTCAGAGACAATACAAATAACCTCTGTCTCCCTGAGGCCAGGTTCAAATATAAAATCATCAAAATACAGTTATTAAAATATACAAAGATACTGCAAATATAACCTTAAAAGATTACAATTAATAATAATAATACAATCACTCTTAACAAAGGCAATTAAACAAATAAAAAACAAATATTGAAATATACAGTAATATTTTACCTAGCCAATATTTTAAAACGAGATACAGGCCCTGCCCATGCTCAATTTTAGATCAAAGTATTAATAATTTCAATGCACTTATATTTAATACAAAATATACAAAAAGCAAAAAATAGAAAATTATAAAGCAGTTTAATACATTCAGAGACTAACAAATAGTTTGGAATTCTGATTATTTAAACAAAACAAATGTTAAGTCCAAAACATTACGCTGTTATTATGAACAATTAAAAGTTGTTTTTAAAACTGTATGTGTTGGGAGAGGACTGTTAATATCATTAGAAAAGCGAATTCATACTTTAGCCCCCCTGAACAAAAATTTAGTCTGCCAAGCCTCGGTTTGGGTGTAAGTTAGAGCAATATTTTCTGTAGTTGAGACCTGTTCATAATTATTTGACGTCATTCTTTTGTATTCACTGTTTAGTCTTGAAATAACTTTGACAATTAATTACTTTTAAAGGTGTTAAGGTCTCTGCACCTCCGTTGGTGCATAAGGCGTTTGGGGTCAGTCTCCCTTTCTGAAAACCACTTTGCCGTTTAAAGTTTCTACCCAACTCTGGTCGACTGCTGCGGGTACTTCAAACACAACCACCACAACAGAAAAAAATTTAAAATCGGTTGGCCCCAAAACCGATTTTTGGAACGCGCACCTAATTCGCCTCTCAAACATGAAAAACCACTTTCCCGAAGGACTTTTTCCAAAATTATGCGTTACTGATATTTAGGCACATTACATAAAATCTTGGGCAAAAATAATTTGGTTTTAAATTATGGCACGCGAAAAACGAAAAATCCTGGGTCCCACATGGCCTCCCCTACCGCACGAGTAAGTGTTAATACCCGACATATTGTGATCTGTTCCGATGTGAAGGATAAGTCTGTTACCTCAAGCTGGGATGATAAATCTGGTGCAAGAAGAAAGTAATTCTGATAGATGTTGTCAATCAAATGTTTGTGAACATGGTACCAGAATACATTATTAACATGAGACAAATGCTTGTATGTTAAAAACCAATCATATGATTTCATAAGAATCAAAAAGGACATTGAACATGTAATTTACACCGTAGTAATCTCATGTCAGAATCAGTTTACATCAGTAAATTAATTTGAAGGAAATATGCCAAACCAAATTAAATACTTGTTTTAATCTGATTCCAAAAATATGTGCAGCTTATTAATGATTTTACTCAATCATGTTATTCTTAATATTTAAAATATGTCAAAAATGTATTTTCCACGACAATCAGCATTTTGTCAGATTGGACTTTAACGGTTGTTGTAATTGCCGGAGTTATTTAAGTTTGCATTCAAATGTCATTATTTAAAGGTTGCGCGCTTCTAGGAGAGCGTTAAGTCATCGTATTTTCCGTGATATGTAGTTGATCATATAGAAAAAAACTCTCATAGATATTTCCTTACTTTTAGTTGGCTTCTGCAGAAATAACTTAAAATGAAAACCGTGGTGAGTTGTACTTCTTATATTTCATAGAAAAAATAGGCTGAATTTCGTATTGCTCTATAGGAAATTAGAAATTTCAACAAAAATAAGAAACAGTTCTCAGCCTATATCCTTTATGGGGATATGTTGATAGAAATTATTAGAAAGAAGAGTGCCAAAGCAAACACTTCACATTTTTAGGGACACCTGTTATATGTGAAATCTATCGTTGCACCTTTAAGCTGAGAAAGGTTTCTTTGGTACAAAATACTAAGTGACAAATTAAGCAAACCGAAAATCACCTTTTTTCTCTCTCTTAATAGGCCATGATACGTTCGTGATTTAATGATTTTTCGTGCTCCAGCGCTGGGGATCACTTACTTCCTTCACTAAAAATTTAAAAATATGAGTAAACCAGAAAAGCTGTATCCCCAAATGAAAAAAGTCCACATATTTTAGAAAAATGAATAAAATGTCAAACTCAATTTACTCCCAGAATTGTCAGTGACCAATGTACACGTAAACTCAAGCAAACAATAGAGCTAATGATATTACAAACACTCAACCTAACACACTTCAGATCTCTTCTGAACAGGGGATGCCAGGGTCCCTTGTGACTGCCTACACTGTTGAAAAGATTTGAAGCTATATCAGCGTGTTATGACTTCGCCGTATTGAGCCTCTAGTATTGTACATTAACTTAAAGGGCAACATACTAACCTCGCTATGAGTTTTAAAAATGTAGGTCGATGAATATCATTGCCTTTCTGTAAATTGAATAGAAATAGGTTTTTAAAGACAATAACTTGCGGATCTAGGGTATGCACAAATTAGTCAGTCCTTGCCATGGGCTTTGCTTTCATGAAATTGGTCGCCTTTTATATGTTCTTTTCGAAAAAAAAAGTATTAATCATATGGTAAAGTTAATTGAACACACATAGAAACTCAAAAAACGTTCTTTTATCGCGAACGATGGAAAGAATTGCAATGAAGGCAAGGACATAACATTCGAGTTCTATTCAACTGCGTCCACATTAACAATAGACCAGATGTGTGTAAAAGAATGTGACCAGTGTGTACCGGGGCGATTATTGATATCATTGTAGCTCCATTGTTCGCTTGAGCATGTTGAGGATATGTGTATATCCATTGTCCACTGATATTCGGAAATAAATTGAGTGACGATTTTATTCATTTTTCTAAATAATGTGCACTCTTTTAATGTGGGGACACAGCTTTTCGTTGGTTAAATAATATTGTTTTATTTTAGTTGAAGCAGAATAAGTGATCACCAGCGCTGGAGCACGAAAATTTAAATAAAAGGCCAAAATTGATTATGTACCATGGCCTATAAGACATCTGAAACCAAATAAGGAGTTACCTTTAGAATACCCTACCACACAGCGACCAGGCGCGAAGCTAAACCTTTTTACAAAAACCAGGACAGCGCGAACAGCGCGAGTGCTAGTGCTAATTAGTGCATGACATACATGGCTGTTGAAAATTTAGGTGTTTATTGCGAATGTTTCGACGGTGGCGGGTAAACCTAATTACTGCCGAAAACTTCTACGTCTGACAGTTAAGGCCTACTCATCGAAATTATTTGCAACGGGATTATTTTTGATATTGCAACGTTTAGGCATGAATGAGTATTACGTTACAAGTATCGACCTTTGGTGAGTTCCAATTGAACACATTGAAGATTTTCCCCATTGTGATCGTTGTCGAGTTGTTATAGCCCGTTGAGTCATTTTGTATCAAACGACTAAGGAAGGGGTTTGAACCCCACCTCTACCCTGTTTAGAAAATTGGGCCAGCAGCGACAGCACAAAGTTCAACCTTTATGAAAAGTTGGCAGCGGCGACACCGCGAAATTTGACCTTTCAAAGTTGGATGCGGCGCGACAGCGCGAAGATCCAGATTTTGTAGGCAACAGCGGCGGCGGCGGCGCCGCCAACAGCGCTAATGGATTGTTGTTCTAGCCCGGTGAGTCATTTTGGATCAAAAGACCTAGACTAAGGAAGGGGGTGGACCCCCTCCTCTGTTGAAAAAATTGGGCAGCGGCGACAGCCGAAGCTCCAGATTTTACAGGCAAACAGCGGCGACAGGGGCGACAGCGGCATCAGCGTGAATGATTGTTGTTCTGGAACGTCCATTTGATTCATTTTATCAGAGGACTAAGGAAAGGGGTTTGGACCCCCCCCCCCCACCTCTACCTGTTTAGAAATTGGGCAGCGGGCGACAGCGCGAAGTTCAACCTTAACCTTAAGAAGTTGGCGCGGTTGACAGCGCGAAGCTTCAGATTGTACAGGCAACAGCGGCGAACGCGGCAACAGCGCGGGATTTCTCGCCCACTGCGTCATTTTTAGGGACTAGGGACTAATTGGATGTATTATACATTCGATTATAAGGAATGGTAAAAAACACTTGTGCAAGTTTTAACCGTCAACGAAACCCGCAAAAGGGGAATATCCCCATACGGTACCAATAAATCATAAGGCAGCTGTTTGTTAGTAGCATTATATGAGTATTCACAATAGCTGCCATATGCTTTATTTTTTTTATTTTTTTTATTTTTTTTATATTGTGATAAAATTGATATATTTTCATGATTTGTATCTTTGGGGATTAAAAGGGGGATGGCCCGCCTCGGATTTAAGTAGATAAAGTTTTGATAGAATCTTGATAGAATGGACTTCATTCCCAACCCCATCTTATTAAGTGACTTCGGCGAATAGAATCTTTTGAAGAACGACCCACCCAAGTTTACCCTCGTTTAGAAAAATAGGCTCAATGATACAAACATGTTCCAATATCTACAGTTTATAATTACATATCGTCGATGGGCGGTGTAAAAACATTAATATGTAAAAAAAATAAAAAAAATAAAAAAAATAAAAAAAATAAAAAAAATAAAAAAAATATGTGCCATTTTGGTCATATCGGGTTCTAGCTTGAATTTCATTGCCCAAAATGATAGTAAAATCATATGGCACTTATTTCAGAATCTGGGATAAATAATTACATAAAAGATTCAGAAAGGAAAATCTTTCTTGTGCATGGCATTACAACAAATTATCAGTTTTTGGTGTCTCTTGAAAAATGTTCATATGAGGTTTTGTCATGTGACCGTTTTACTACATGTTAGGTTTTGCTTTTAAAGGTCAAATGCACCATATTGAGTTTTCCCGCCCAGCGAGAGCGATATGGTCTAATAAGAAGATATCCTTTAAGAACGACCCATCTTCCCCCCTAGTGGTTAAAGTTTTTTTGAAGAATGACTCAACTTTCAGAAAACAAGTTTATAGAGGTGCATTTCATACCTCATAATACCTTGACCATGTAAATATTTTATTTGCAGGGGTTAAAGAAGATTCAACTTCACCCTTGCTTGTTTGGAACACATTAAGAATGTTGGCAGCGCGCGACAGCGCGACGCATTAAAAAGGCGGATGGCGGAGACAGCGCGAAGCTCCAGATTTTGTAGGCAACAAATTAGAAGCGGTATTAATGGAATACTTTGTTTCTAAAGAAGGATAATAATAATGAGTTTGCGAATGCGAGGGTAAATTTGGTTATAGAAATATTTTAAATTGCGTGGTTGAAGAACGATTCAGCTGCGATGCGGGTAAAAATGGTAGAAGCACATTTAATTGCGGGTAAAAAAACGCTTCAACTTCACCCGTGCGTGTTTTGGACACACGATAAGAATTATGCAAATTAGAAGGGAACAATAAATTAAATCTTGTTTTCTAAGATAATAATGGAGTTTTTTGTAAGGCATATTGTGAGATTTTTTTCTAAAGAAGAACGAGTCAAAATTTATAAATTTTACTTACGCCACGATTCCATATATTCTAACACGTTAAGAATGATTCAAATTAGAAGGATCATTAAATGAATCTTTGTTTACGTTCACCCTTGTGCGTTTTATTCAGTCTGGTTAGTACGATTGCGAGAAGTAAAGTTATGTTAGAAACATTTTAATTGCGGTTAAAGAAGATTCAACTTCATCCTGCTTTGTTTTTAGAAAAAACATTGCTCCATGTTTAAACAAAATGTTTAATATTGGCCTTTGTTACTTACATATGATTTATATTAAGAAGGATATTTTAAAGAACGACCCATCTTCACCATTGTAACATTTGATCAGCGGGTTAAACAACGATTCAACTTCACCCATCTTCACCTTGTTAAAAACATGCTCAAATGTTTACAAAACGTGTTCAATATCATACCAGTGTGTGATTATATAATGTTATATTAAGAAGGATATTTTAACGAAGACCATCGTTGCCCGTATAAAACAGTTTATTCAGGGTTAAAGAACTCTTGCTTGTTTTGAAACCGTTAAGATATTGATTAATTTGAAGAGGATCATGAATTGAATCTTGAAAGAACGACTCATCTTCACCTTTGTTTAGAAAAACATGGTCAATGTTTACAAAACATGTTCAACATCTACAGTTGTTGATTACATATGGTTTATATGGAAGGCATATCTTTAAAGAACGACCCCTCTTCACCCTTGTAAACATTTTATTTGGGGTTAAGAACGATTCAAATCTGAACCCTTGATGGTATGGAACCCGCTAAGAATGATTCTACTTGGAAGGATCCTAAGTGAATCTTTGTTTTACCTTCACCCTTGGGGTTTTATTCATGATGAAGTATTGTTTTAAAAGAACGGGTTCCAAAAATATTCTAAAATTTTGACTAGACACCTGGTAACTTGTTTTCTAAAGGAGGATATAAGGGCAGTTCCACGATTGCAAAAATGATGTTTAGAAAAGTTTGAATTGCGAGTTGTTTGTTATAAGAACGATTCAACCGCGATGCGAGTAAATTAGTTAGAAAACATGTTATTTTTGGGTATGAAACGGATTCAACTTCACCCTTGCTGGTTTTGGAAACCCACGTTAGGACATGATTCAGAGCAGGATCATTAAATTGAATTTCCGTTTCCACAATATTCTAAATTTGACTAGAAACAAAACCTGGTAACTTTGTCAAGAAGAGTGTAGAAAAAACGTTAATTGCGTTTACAAAACATGGTAAGGTTAAGAATTTGTGTTTAAAGAACAACCACTTTGGGTATTGGTATTGTAGAAAACATGTCAATTGCCCCCGGATGCGAGTAAGCGAGTTTAGAAAACATTTTCATTGCGGACATTGTAATGCGAGGTTAAAGAAAACTGATTCAATTCATCCTTGCTTGTTTTGGAAACGTTGGAGTGGTCGACTTAAGAAGGATCATAATTGATCTTTGTTCTTGAAGAAGGATGTTTGTAAATGGAGTTTTGTAAGGAGTATAAGCGATGCGGTAAAGTATGTTTAGAAAACATTTTCAAGCGGGTTGCGGACATTTAATTGCGGATTAAAGAAACGATTCTAACTACCTTGCTTTTTTGGAAAAAGGGTTAAATAAAGTGGTTCTACTTGAATGTTCATTAAATTGAATCTTTTTGTTTTCTAAAAGAAGGATATAAATGTGCGTCTTTGTAAGGATCGTATTATTGAGTATTTGTTTCTTAAAGAACAATTTCACATGCAAGAAAACCTGAGTCTTATTCAAGAAGAGTGTAGAAAACATGTTATTGCGTTTTACAAAACATATTAAATGTTAGAGTTTGTGGTTTAAACCCTTTGGACCCTGGCCAGTTTTGTATACGTTTGAACACATAATGAGTGGTTTAGAGGTGGCCTTCAATGCTGCAGGTGATTTGGAACGGCCATACGAAAGAGTTGAAATGAAAAAACCACTCTAAAAGAGTGAAAAATCTCACTTCCAAAAAAGAGCCAGCTGAGTGACGCTCTTTTAGAGTGAGATCCAATCAAATAAAGAGGAACAAAAATAACTCAAGAAAAGGTGAATGATAACTCCTTTTTTAGAGTGAACTAGTCACTTTTATAGAGTTGTGATTCTTTAAGAATTTTGTTGTTTGGTGAGATTATTGTATGTTTTTTAGGTCATAATCATACATCTGTACTGAAGAAATATTGTGGCGCATCATGACATTGATTCAGTGAGACATGCATGATTGTGGCATGCATGACGTGTATTATCACGGTATGCATGCCCCGTGGACATGCATGATTGTGCGTCGTACATGGTAAGCCTAGCCGGCCGGGCGGGAGCGTGGCGCAGCCTACCGTATGTACGCGTGTAATACAGTAAAATAACATTAATGCTTCTCCACACTTGTCTGGAAATGCTATGAACTGTGACCGACACATAAATATACTCACCCGTGAAGATATCTATATTTCGTTTACTAAGTTACAACTTCGTTTTCAAAGTTTGATGACGTCTCAACTTAACTCGTACGCCAAGTGTTCGAAAATAATAACGCGATTGCGGCGTCCGTTTCTGATTGACTATTAGTTCACTCCGAAAAAGAGTGGCATTTTCTCCCTCTGTTAGAGCTAAAAACCGGTCGCTAGAGTTCAGAGGTGGGCCTTTCACTCCGAAGAGGAGTGGCATTCATTTTGAGCCACTCGGTAAGAGAGTGAGCTCTGTTAACCGCGAGTGAAGGGGTCGGGTTCATTTTCTCGCTCTTTTTAGAGCTAAAAGCCACTCGGATATAGAGGTAATTTAAAATAACGAGAAATCAGAGTGATTTTTTCACTCTTTCATTTTAGACTCGAGGAACAAGGCCTAAAGGGTTGCTTCGATCATTTTAATGCATTTTTCATGGGGCTAATTTCTGAATTGTGCCCGGGAAAATGAAGACTTTACATTTTTAAAGCAAAAAATTGTACTTTGAACGGCACTGGAGTCGCCGTTAGTTCTAAAGGATTAAAAGAACGGACACTCTTCACCCTTGTTGGTTTTTTTAGAAAACATGTACAATTGCGATGCGCGTATATAGAAAAACATTTTCAATGCGGAACATTTAATCGCGAGGTTAAAGAACGAGTCAACTTGCACCATTGCTTGTTGTTAAGCCTCCGTCCCCAGAACCCCAGATTTACCGGAAGTTATCACAATTTTGTTTTCAAAAAACATTTTGTGGCATCAAAGGAAAGCTATTTTTATAATGTACCTGTGAAATCTTAGGGAGGCTACTAAAGGTTGTTTAGTTTGGAAGTATGAGTGAAAAATATAATTAATTAAATCGGGCCATCTTACCCTTGTTTGTTGGAGAAAATATGTTATTTAGAAAACATGTTAATGAAAGAGTAGTTTATGTTAGTCAATGCGTTAAGAAGGATTTTAATAAAATGATAAGGAATTTATTTATTTTTTAAAAACACCCGTCAAATGATAAGTGTTGTGTTCGTTTATTGTGTGTTAAAAAAATTAAAATGATTAAAATATATGCTAAGAGTAATGTTTTATTGATTAAAGTTGTGTCGTTTATTGCGGTTAAAAATATCAACCCGATTTGTTCAGAAAAAAAAGTGTTAAATACGGCGATTCGGGAAATGTGGAAAAACATTGTATTTGTGGGGGAAACAATTGTGGGATGAAATTAGAATGACTCATTTTAACCCTTGTTCCGGTACCGGAAAAGTTTTATAGATGCGGAAAACCACACTGAAATCGGCGACTTGCAACTTGAAAATATTCCTACGTGATTAATGGTCGCCGAACTTTCATTTCGCGTGATTACTGAAATGACTTAAAAATTTAAAAATTTGGACTCTAGAACTCTCACAAGATCAATTTTACTCGACAACCTTGTCTGAAGGATACCATTTAAAGACCAAAAAGTATTAAATAGCTATTTAGCTTGGGCTGTCGCCGCTGCATTAGTAAAACCCACATCTCGCATTTCCGAAAGCGGTGTTTTTATAATTCAGTCTTGGCAGCCAAATATGAGCAAACATCTGCAGTCTTGCGCTGTCCCCGTGTCGCCGCCACTGCACAGGCAACAGGCACAGCTTCACACTCGGTAAGAGAAACGCGATGTCAAACTAACGCCATGTAAAAGGTAACAAAAATCCAACTTTATATTTTTTTTAATAAAAAAAACCCGGGAAAAGCCAAATTAACCGAAATAGTATCAAATCATCTCATCTAAATAAAACTCGAACGTTCATGGGGTAAAACAAACCAACTTTATTGGAAAAAAAACACGGGAAAGGATAAATAACCAAAATCGTATAATCAACATCTAATTAAACTTTTAACTATTTTCCCCTTTGCCCATTTGAATAAGCACGCAACAATCACCCGAAAAGGAAAAAAACCGTGACTCTCCTGAAGTTCTGCTGGGTGTCGCCCGCGGTCACGTGTAAAACATGTTTCACACTCGACGATTCTCCATACAAAAATACTCAACTTTATTATAAAACAACGGAAAAAGGCCAAAATAGCCAAATTCCAATCTAGCTCAAATTGTAACAAAACCCAACTTTTGAAAAAAACACGAGAAAAGCCAAAATTAGCCAAATCGTAAAAATCAACATCTAATTAAATTAACTATTTCCCTAGCCTCAGGCCCTTTGATAAGTAAGCATAATAAAAAAAACTTGTAAATCCTGCAGTCTGGGGTTTTGCCGCTGTCGCCGCTGCTCGCGTTGCCTTTTACACGGGCCAAATTAACAAAATCGTAAAAATCAACAATCTATTTACATTTAACTCTTTCCCTAGCCTCAGGGTCCCCCTTGATAAGCATAAGAAAAAATTTGTA
>JAMKCH010046395.1:0-19935 GCA_023653785.1 Ophioderma brevispina | reverse complement strand
AGTGAATAGGGCGTTTGCACTATGCAATATCACGTCTGTAGCATAAAAAACCGGGGGGGGGTTCTTATGGAAGGGGTACGGGGATATGTGCGGCCGAGAAGGTTTGCATTTCAGCGATTTTGGCATATTGGAACGGTCCCTTTTCTTGAAATTGGCATATGAAGGGTTGCATTTCTGTTGCATGTGATTTTCCAATGGTCAATGGTACAAAGAATGTTTACACCACAAATGTGAAAATATGCTGCCAGAATGGCTCAAAATACATTTTAACAGTTAGTTTTCCTCTCAGCTTCTTGGGGCTCGCCCCCAAAACCTCCACCAAAGCAGGTATATTTTTTGGGTAGCAATCTTGTCATTTTGGTAATTTCGGGGAGTGGGCCAACACCCGGCTGCACATCCCTTCCCAACCAAAGTGAGAACCCCCGCCCCCGGGCAAAAAACGCTAGTTTCCCACGATACTTGATTGTCAGTGTGTACAATTTTCAGGCTCTCATATCCAGTAAGCACACGACAAATTGGAACAGCACCTTTCAACAGTGTCATCACAATAGCTCTGCAAGTCTGCATACTACAAGATGTTGAGTCTTCAATGCAATAACATAGTTTTTTTGAGGCCCTTTCAAAAATGTAATTTAAGAGTGTAAGAAAATACTGTTCCCCAGAACATATTGGTCTGCTTGTTCCCAATCTTAATCAAGTGCTCTTTTAAGAGACTGCCATAAAAACGAGAAATTTGCCTATTGCCCTTTCCTCAACTGCCACCATTTGACTCTTAATAGCAAGTCAAAGAGGCACATTTTCAATGACTTCAGTGACTTTCAATGAGTTTTTATTTAATGTTTTTAGACACGCACATTGGCATGCATGGCGCTTTATATGATCAAGTTGTTAAGTCTGACCATATGGAAGACAATTGACTATATCACATAGGCCTACATTGAGAAATGGTGATTGGATGTTTACATGACACAATAGATTATCTACTTATCATAGTCCCAAGCTTCCCATTAGCCAATTATCTTGTTCAGAAACAAAACAAAAAAACCATCAAAAATTTAGTATCGCTTGTATCACCAAACATTTTTTATCACTATAATCATCAACATACCTTGCATACAGCCTGACCCCTTGAACCCCACAGCTCCCTGCCACCACATTCTGTGGCTGGGCAGTGGCAGTTTTGTGTGTTGTATAAAAGAGAGATATTTGCAGAAGCATTGGCTAGCAGCTGCAGTGTGTGAGTGATGTCCATTGAGGTCTGATCTTGTTGCTGTGTCTGCTGCTGGGTTACTGGTACTGGATGTGCCCGTGGTTGGCCTGTTCCAAATAGATACAAAGAGATTCGCACTTATTGAACAACTTATCTAGGTAAAGCTCATTTCCCAGGAACACAAAATTGTCTCCCAACTTCCCAAGATGTAATCTTCCCTTCAGTTCTTATATGTACATTTCTTCAAAGGACTTGTAAAATTGTCCTCCAAATAGCAAAATTTCCAAAAGAATTTCAAAAAAGCAAAATTTCCCCTTTTTTCCCAATCCATGTACATTATCTCAGAAATAAGCCAAAATTGGTATCTATCTCCTGTGCAATATAATACCACATTCCCTATGACAACTACCCTCAATCTTCCATGCTATGATTTTCTGCACAGCTGGATTGTTTTTTAATGGAAATTTCTCTCCAAATCGGCTCTCAAGGCTTGATTGTGAACGCCCGTCCCCAGGACGTCCCCAAATTTTTTTGGCCTAAGATATTGGGAATCCCTGATCTTAATCAGACACCCTATCAGGTAAAATCACTTTGAATCTTTTATGTCTCTTTATTGTTTTTTACTTCAAATACAGTGCTGATCTTTAACTCATTTTCAACGGTTGAAGATAACTTTCCTCCGGTTTTTGCACTAAAATCCAAAGCTTAGTAAAATTTTTTAGTGATTGTTTTCTCATCTTTTCCGGTCATTTACAAAAAAAAAAATAATGGAAGGGTTTAGAGTAGTATAAGTGTAGGTGGTGGTTGCCACACAAGAAAGTTTGATGATTTTTGAATATTTCTGCCATTATACTCAAAACACTTGTTTTAAAACTGTCATTGTAATCACGTGGAGCTGAAAACGCATGAAAACCGATATTCTACCTTTTTAAGTGCAAATTGAATACTTTAAACACCTATTTTTTCTGTCTGAAAATGCCAATTCTGCCACTCACAGACTTTGTGACACCATACTAGGAACTGGGTAACTTATTTTTGTAACATGGGCAAGAGCTATCCCTGTATCAAAATCATAATAAGCATCGGTGCTTTATAACGCTTCCCGAAGGGGTGGTAACCCCCCCCCCCCCGGATACCCATTTTCAAATAATTAGGGAAACATTCCAAAGAGGTCTCCGATTATTGGTAATGATCCCCAGTGATTCCTGAATGACTTTGCGTCCTCCTCTGTGACCCACAAAAGCCCCCTTATAGACTATGGGAGATGTCCTTCTATGCTGTTGTTTTGTTGTCCCCATCGAAGGGCTTGGGGAAACCAAGCAAATTTCATAATAAATTATTAAAATCATCTAACTTAACTGTCCCGTGTGTTGCCACAAATAAGACTGCACAGTTTCTTGAAAATGAATAAAGTGTCACTACTTCTTTATATTTCCTCAATTCAGTGACCAATAGATAGGCTAGACTTCAGCAAACATTGGAGCTAAAAGATATTCATTTACTGGCCCGGTGTGCCGCGCGTGAGTGTGCGGTTGTAAAAAACACTTCATATTCCTTTTCATCTTGGAGGGCAGACCATTGTTATATTGTCTCGCAGTTGAAAGACTCAGGTGTTACCACCTCTTCCGATTTAGACAAAGTTTTTTTTCAATGACGTAAGCGCAAAATACGTATCAGGCTCCATGTCCGCATGCGCCTTGCAAACCAATACATAAATCTTGAGCTTCTATAGTGGTGTTCAATTAACTCGGTCCATGTTTTTTCGATCATTTAAATTCGAAAAGGAAGAAGCCAAACAACATCATGCCAGAATGTGTTGCTGGGTCCAAGCTTTACCTAAAACTTTGTGCAGAACAAAAATCCGTACCTTATTGCTTACTTCATTTGTATTCAATTTCACGTGCTTTCAGAAGAAAACTTGGGGTCAACGACCTATATCACAATGTAAACTGGTTAGTTTGATTGTGAAGAGGACAGGTATTTTGTTACTCAAACCCGAATATGGAGGTGATAACACCTGGCTATAACATGCTCCGATATCTTTAGTTAATGGTTTTGCTGAAGTCTCTACATATCCTTGTCACTGATATTATGAAAAGATGATGTGACATTTTTTATTCATTTTTAAGAAAGTGCAGTTTTTTTGGGGCACCAGCCGGTTATGTCCATGTCATGTTAATAATTTTTCAATAATTTTTAACACCCCAGGGTTTTGTCTTATCCCTTTGAAGGGACTACGGAATTGTTATGCAGCTTGTTATTTGTCTATGCCAACTGTCTACTTGTCTCAATATATATAATAACCAAGTATGAACTTGCGGTATCCATGCTACAAAGCAAGAAATATTTTAACAGAATTGTATAGGAAAAGTTTTGGACACACAAACTGACTATGCTGCCATTAAGGTTTTTCCGATAACAATCGGATGGGACCCTTTTAAAACGGCTTGATAAAATGAGGGGGTTAAGCAATTTCATTTAAGATCAAAATCTATCAGTGGGTTTGGTTTTTGTTTTGTCCACCTTTGCTCCAGAAACACACCACTTGCTTTATTTATAGCACCACGGCACTAATTGAATGCAACCTAAATGAAGCCGACACTCAAGTTTTTTCTTTTGCACAAAGTTCTTAAGTGGTACTGACCATGATTGCCTATGAATGTCTCTCAGATGGTTATAGATTGCCAATGTCAAATGTATTTCCTCCCCTGCTTGAAATCAGATACGATCCACTTTAATTTCCCCCACTATCTTAATTTTTTTAGCAGATATTTATATGCGCCTTATGCTATTGGCCTGTACGCGCTTTCACAAATGGGCGCTGATCACTGTGGCCCAACCATACCATAATCATTTCAAGGGATGCAGCAAGATCGGAAATCATCGCATTATCCCTATCACAACATACATCTAGATAACCATCGCAGCCGGGACCAGCTCCCAAATATCGCATGGGTCAATCGGACAACCAAGTGGTTATTTCTTGTCCAGGGAAATTACAAGATAGCTGACTCTCACCAGGGCTCGAACGCCTATACGCATGGATAGCATACACTGGAGCAAGCGCTTACACTGGATTGAGCTATCTTGTCCGCTTGACAGCACAATTAGTTTGTGGATGTGATCTGGGAAACCCTGCCACATGGTCGCACAGGACAGTTTTTGAAAAAAAATAAAGAAATACCTTAAAATCTGTTCTATTATTATTACATAGAGAAAGAAGTAAAAAGTTATGGAAACTTTATATTTCAAACTTGCAATGATAGTCAAAACTCAAAATAAAATTTTGCACCATGTGGCGGGTTTTCCCCGATTCGCATCACATTTACCCTCGGTAACTGGTATAGTAGGGGTTGCAACGTTGGTTCTCCACCACTGTAGTGCACCTCCTCTCAGGCACGGTCATCTGCTGCGATCCCCACTGCCTCTGCAGCAGTTTTGTGTTCCTGCTGCCTGCGCTGGGTTGCTGCATAAAAAGGAGCCAGCAGCTGCAGATCCTGCTTCACCCGGAGCGCTGGTGTCTGTAATTTCCTGGTTGAAGTTTTGCATGTAATTCTCAACACATTCATGGAGTGGCGCTGCCATGCTATCCTAGCTGCAGCTGCCATATTCTGTTGTGGTGCTTCTTCTGATCCCTTGACGCCTGCAATTAGCATCACCAGCTGCCCGATGAGTTGCAGTGGCAGATTCCATTTTGCCTTTGATCTGAAAAGAAACAAGACTTTTCTCTGACATCACTCCTTTTTTGGTTTGCTTTACAATTGTGATACATGAACCAGAAAAAAAAAACACTGAAATTATTTACAGTTTATTATTAAATAGAGTATGATAAAAGAGCACTATATTGGTATTGTAAAACCACCAATAAAAGAACCTTACAATGTAAAAATTCTTACAGGGGAAATCACAGACCATTGGGAAACTTGGCTAAAAGGCCCGCTAAAATGATAATTTTAAGCTTTCTCAATGTCATTAATCTTTAGTTTTTACTTCACCTGCCTTTTTTTGACTAAATCAGATTTGGGTTTGTTTATCAAAGTTTCTGTGTCCTATTTTTGTTTGTTATTTATGAGGCTTACATTTGACTCTACAACATTTAAAGTTTGATGATACGAGGGATGATTGATAAGTTCTAAGCTAGGCCAAAATAAAATTGGTTTGCATGTCATATAGAAGACTTTTTAGAGTTGGGTCGGTCCGTCTGAAAAACTTTTTTTTTCCTTTCTTTTTTCAACTATCAATAGCAAACTGTAATTAACCTTTGTTTGTATAATAAGTTAATCAAACCACTAAAAACAAGTTGATTCTTAACATGTACTCACAAATACATCTTTGTCTTATGAACACCACTAACATGCTAAGAAATCTGTTTAACATCATCTTTTTTTACATTTCAGAAAGTTAACATTGAAAAAAAAAACTTTTTAGGATTTTTCAAAATAGGGTTGGTATTCTTTAACAAGTAAAAGGGGAAAAAAAAACTTTCTCCTGATTTCCAAATTAGGGTGGTCGGACGAGGGACATACACAATTTTTTTTTTTGGGCCTAAGGTAGAAAGAGATATGCACAAAGTTCAAATTACACCGTCTACAGTTTCCATTCTCATGAAAATTCCAGAGTTTTGCATGTGTATATCTGTTCTATTTTTTAACTGTATGTACTCAAACATTGAGAGTTTGGCCGGACCTATTGAAGCAATTACAGGCCCTTATGCATATTTCAGGGTGTTTCCGATCGTCTTTGGGACCCCCCTGATTACCCGGAAGTAATTGTCATTTGATATCAGAATGAAAGGCCGTATTTTTTTCTCATTGTCCCGTCCCTGAAAATTTGAGCCCTGGAATCCTTTTCTCCCAAGATATAAACAAAAACCGCCGTTTTAGTGGTTAACACTTTAATTAGCACAGTAATTGATGGCTTTGCAACATGCATTATTTGAGTCTCCACAAACCGCCCACAAAAAGTTTTTGTTTCCCCACGGTTACTTGATGGGGTGTATGTGCAAGTTCCATGCTCTCATATCAAGTAGAGAACACAATCAATAAAATCGGAACAACCACCTTTAATTTACATCAAAGAAGCCCCTTTAATTGGGCCACAAGCACTTTGACCCAATTACGACTCACACAAAGATTATGGCAGAGTGGTCATTTCACATAGCGAAGGAATTTGTATATCCGATGTACCTAGGGTTGCAAAAATTCCCGGAATTTTCAGAGGGGACATTTCCATGGAAATTTGGGAGATTAACAGGAAAATTTATGGGAATTTTTAGGAAATTCGGGAATTGTTCAAAAACAATCTTTTGAAAATGTTACAAACTATAAGGTCCTTTTGTTCAAATTAGAAATATTACTCTGAAACTGAAATGCTATGACAAACATGCAGCAAAAACAAGATGTTTTAAAACAACTGAGAAAATGGAATAACCACCAACTGTTTATTTTTGGTATTCGATCACCCACTGGTCTTGTAGTTTGTATTATGTTTAAACAACCCATTGGTTCACCTTAGATATGAGAACTTATCTTCAAATCAACTTTAACTTAAAAGGTTTTAACTGCTTCCTGTAACAGACATGACAATTTTCAGTGGAAATTCGCAAATCAGCTAGATTTTGGGAAATCTAAGTTTCCAACAATTTTTTTGTAGCCCATTTTTGAGTCGATTTTACTGCATCAACCCAAAATGCCTCCAAACAGTATAACAAATAAATAAACTTTAAAATTTGGGATTTCCCTGAAAATCTGAATTGGCCAATTGCCTGAAAATTCTCATGCAATCGTATCTTATTGTGTGCTAATTATACTTGAACTTTCCTGTTCATTTGCAAATTGTTTGTAAAGCATATCTTGTCAAGTTATTTGCTAGCAATTAATCACCTGTCCAGATTAAAGAAAACAAGGTGGATTAATATATTTTAAAAAGTCAGACTATTTAGAAGTGTTTTAATATTTTTAATATCCTTGTTATTTAAGAATGTAATATCTTTGTGATGAATACAGTACATAAAATTTCAATTACACTTGAACAAAATGAACATAAATGTGTACATGTAGAAGTTTCTTGTAAAATTTTTAAAATAAATGGAATCAAACAGTGAAGTCTGCCAGATTTGAGAAACCACTACTTCTATCACAATGAGGTTAACCTTTCCGCTGTGTTAGGCGCATAGTAAAGTCTGTACGAACGACAGCTGGTCCAGGGATCTTAATAGAAAATCTATTCAAAATTGCCCAAGTTTCAAAAGCACATTCTAGGGTCCCTAACACAAAATGTATTATATAGTGTATTTAAAAGTAGTCCAAGGAAACAAGACCCTAATATTTTTTTGTGGTAGTGTCATGTGATGCGCATTTGATTTGACACTTTTGGCCTAGATTTTCTATAGGGCGCTTGCACAGGAGGTCAATAGGTCTAAACTTGGCAGACCGCCTCCAGAACACCCAAGCATGCCGAGAAACAAAAGAATCACCTGCAGAATATCTGAAAGTTCAGGTGAACCAGTGCATTTTATTCATGATGTGTACAGTAGTAAGAAGTAAGGGAGGACCCCATGAAGCGTAGATAGGAATGTGAAGGCTACTGGATCATCTTTCTTTTCTTATTCGCATGCTTGGATGAACTGAAGGGCAACAAAAGTCCATTCATGTAATTTACCTAAAGGCCCCTATTGAGTGCCCCTTGGACCGATCCTTTGTTTCTGATAAAAAATCCTGAAAATAACACAACTTGTAAAACTAAAATCTTTTATTAATTGGCCCTGTACCAGCATGTATATTTTTAGGGTTGGACATTTTTGTGACCCCCACTTTGTCCTTGCACCCACTTTTTCTGCAGCCAGTTTGCTCATGATTCAGCACCTTTACGAATAAAGTCAGTATCACATGCACTTTATTCGTAGGCTAGCTGAATTCTGAGCAAAACTGGTGAGAAAGTGGGTGCAAGAAAAGTGGGGTCACAAAATGTACCAACCCATATTTTTTACTGAGGGGCATAAAAACATGTTTTTTTTAATTTATTCCTGGAGACACTGTTTTAAAATGTTTAAAACATAATAAATGCTGAAAATTAAAAATTCCCATATTCCCTGGGCCCCCAAAATTCCCTTCAAATTCAAAGTTTCCAAAATTCCTGGAAACTTTCCACCCTTTGCAACCTATATGTTACCATTTTAGTCGATACAGCAATTATGCATATTAATTAGCTCATTTTGCATACCTGAGGCCACATAATGTCACATACCTTTCAATGGCAAAGAACAGATGTGACATGAGAGTGCTTTCATGCATGAAGGAATTTTGCGTATCGATGCCACTTTTTTCAAAATATACCCCGATTACCCGCTGATTTTGTATATTAATCAGCTCATTTTGCATATAATTTGGCCCAAATATGCCCAAACTATCAGGTTGAGAACTCATCCACCCATCTTCCTTGTACCAATCTACATCATTATACACCTTACAGAATCCATATAACTTGTATAAAACCTTGCTGGAACATTTTCATATTAGCAAATTAGTACTTAATTCGCATATTTTACGCCCAAAAATCCTAATCAGGGTCGAGAACTCCTCACCCCGCTTGCTTCCACCAAGTTATCATCGTATCCTTATGGAACTCCAGATAATCGTATGTTGACATTTTCCTGTGCAAATTCACTTTTTTCCCTTGACCCTTTTTCCCCTACCGCCTGCAGACCCAGAGAGTACCCTTGGGGATGAATTACATGGTTAGTAATGGGTGTTTCTCCCCCACAATATACCCACGTTCGGCTACTCTAGCTCATCCAGAAAAAGATATGCCCAAATGTTCCAAGGTTAACATTTTTATCATGGACATACGGACGGACGGACAGACATACGGAGAGCCCATTTTATAGTCCCCTCCCGAACTTTGTTAGGCGGGGACAAAAAGGGGAGGAGGGAGAAAAGCAGCAAACTTTGTGAAACGCACAAAATCTGTATCCAACTTACACCACCTCTGCCAGATTTTCACATAGGCAAGATGTTTGATGTTGACATGGAATAGCCCAAAAGTGAAAACAAAAAGGTGATTTTTATATGCTTTATTTTATTTCAATACAAAATTTCCTATTTGCTCCAATAGGAAATTACATACTTCATAATTTTTGTACCAATAATCAAAAATGCCCAGCCCCTGGGTATCCAGGGATGGCCTGGACTTGTACTACCTGATAGCCGGGGAGTTGATCTTTTTTTGCCCACGTGCACCGGGCGTATGCTGGGACTTTGTTCATGGAGTTCACAATGTCAAAAAAGCCGGGATTTCGGGTCAGGACAAACAGAAGCGCAAGTTTCTACAAAACGTATTTCCGTAGTATGACAAAGCTACAAAACAAGAGATTGAAAGCAGCATGATCAAAAATCATGTTCGTCTGTCTATCCACAGACTCACAAGGACACTAACTGGATTTCACTGTTACAAACACAACTTAGCTATTTCATGCCAGATGAGAATCTTACTTGGAAATATCATATTGATGGACTATCTCAAATTATTTCAAGAAACTGTGGCGTACTTAACAAGCTAAAACATTACGTTCCCGAACGTATACTTCACACACTTTACTGTACTCTTATATTGCCTTATGTAATGATGGTGGCATTAGTAGGGGGAAACGCTTGTAACACGTCCTTAGATAAAATACTTAAAGTCTGATAGAGATTTCGAAATATTATTTTTTTTGTGTAATAATGGAAAAATATCAACGAAACTAAAGATAGTAACTGAAATTGCACATTCCGAAATTTGAGATGCATATGAATCGGATTTTTAGTATTGATGTCAGTAAACATTTATGTGTAGATAGCGTCCCATAGGAATACTGGGTATAACAAAAATTCGATCCGGAATTTTATAACAAAGTGTATTTTCATATTAAGGAATTCGATTTAAGCTTAGCAATTTCACACAGTGATGTAGTCTAATGGACAATCATTATGTACATCAAAAAACACGGATTTTTTTGGAAATTGAGGGCGCCCTCCCGGAATCTCTGAGTCGGCCTTTAAGTCCAAATAATGGTCTGTGAGATGCAATATCCATAGTCATTATCGAAGTCACTCTACTCCACTTTTTTCTCACGATTTAATATTTTAAATGTATGATACTTATAAACTACAATTGGGAATCTTTATGTATAAACATAATATTCGAACGTTACCAGATATATTCTATAATTATTTTACCAAACATGCGGAGGTCCATAATTACCACACAAGAAATTCTAGCAATTACAATGCAGCTAAAAATAAAAAGAAATTCTCGGATCAAACAGTCAGAACATCTGGCCCAATTCTTTGGAATTCGCTTGAACCAAGTATAAAGAAATCAAAATCGATTCAGCATTTCAGAAATCAATTGAAGTTAAAACTTATTTCATCTCATGAAGGATAATTTTTTTGGAGCAGTGTTTGTCTTGTGTGTTTGTTAGGGATAGCCTCAGCTCCTTTGAGCTTGTGTGTGTAGTTGGTAAGGTAACATTTTTTTATGGAGTTGCCCACTTCTGGCCTTTCTGTCTTCTCCTCCATAGTCAATTCTTTGTGTGTATGTTGAGTGTATGTTATTTTTATGATTATGGAAATAAACTTGATTTGATTTGATGCCATGGGTTATATAAATGCAATAAGTGTAATTGTTGGTGCACTCATCTTTGCATCCATGTTCCTGTTTTGTACTTCTGCAGTTGACTGGCTACTTGAATAACCAACAAGATTGACGTCCCATTCAATAGTTATAGCTCCCAATATTGTTGGGTTGAGAAAATAACTCCTCCTTGACATCTTTTCCCGTTTGTTCCATGTCATAATACACAGGAACCCCTCCCCTCTGAAACTGTGTGCACAATTTTCCAATTATCTCCCTTGAGATTTTAAAAAATGATATTGAGCATTAAAAAAAAATAATTGGTTCTAAGGATGCATTTGGATCATTAGGCCATTGACTCAATTTATGTTTCCCATATAACATTCTTTGCAATCATAATAGGAGGCAAACTAAAAAAAACTATGTTCATTTTTCAATTAAATTTTGGGTAATTTTTGTCCTATTACATTTCACCAAACTTTCATCAGGGCGTGCTCTCATACCTACCAATATTGTGTCAAAAACCACAAAAAAAAACCCAACCCTAACATTGAAAATCCACTGTTCTTGTCTTTAAAATGACTAACATCCGCATAAGACGTGAATCACAAGAAGAAACCTTGCTATTTTCTTTGAATATACAAAAAATTCACTTTTTAAAAAGGGATTTCAACAGCATCTCAAACGCGGGCAAAATATCATAACGCGGGCATGTTACGGGAAACATAACATCGACTTTCATACGCTTAATGCTTATGTGGTATCATGTCTATGTGATTCTTTTAAAAAAAAAAGGTTTAAAAAACCAAAAATTGGGGGGGGGGGCCCCCCCCCCCCCAATCAATTTTTGTTTTTATTTAGAAGACGAGGCAGTAAACCATTGACATCCCCATTGCTATGGAGAGATGTGTGCAGCGAGTGGTTTTCAATACACCTTTCCTCTTGTTAGCCTATTATATCCACTACACAGAATCGAATCTGTGTAACCGGGTACCAGGGACCGGGGCATTTTCTGTAGGTCTAAGAAATAAGCAAAGAAAAATCCATTCAGATGGGGATATTTTTGATATTCAAGGAAATATGTCAAGATTTTTGTCAAGCTCATTTTGACTTACATTCATAAAATATATGTACATACAACACGATTCCCCGAAAAAATATACCATTTTGATTTAAAATTAACAAAATATAGGCATTTTTTAATTTTTGCTTTTTTGACATACGAAGAAACGGGGCCGATTTTTCGCCACGGCTCAATTGATCCAAAGCGCCCAATTTTGCTCTCCTCATAGACGTCAAAGTGATGACCAAACTCGTGTTGACTCGAATTGTATTGCTGACACTGTAATATTGATGGATTACTGAAAGTAATATAAATTAGAAAAAAGTTACAGAATGCATATTTTGTTTCATTTTCGTTTTTTAAAATTATTATTGAAGTGGCAACACTGCGATATGATGGTCACAACGACCTAAATTTGGATGGTCGTCACTTTGACGTCACCATTTGCCTGCGATGTGGATTTGTCGAATCGTTCCCGGGTAAGCTATTGGGCGGGGAATTAAAAGGGCAAAATACTCAACAAGTGGACAAGTTTTCAACTTAATTTGTTTATATTTATCTAATTACTTAAGCTTTCCATCCATACCAATTTTCCAATATTGAGAATCATACATGATTTCCTTTAAAGGTGCATTTTCAATGATCCCGCACCTTCTGTTTTATATTCATGTTCACTAATATCCTTGAGAAAAGCTTATTCCTAGGGCTCATTTAAGGGGTTTTACATGCACAACTGCATGTAAATATGGCTCTGTTCAATGCAGAAATTTCCCTTTTCCATGCTAAATTTCCTTGCATTTAAATTTTGTATTTTTCAGCCCCTTTTGAGGAAAAATCGGGGTTGTCATGTAAAGTTTATTTTCTAAATCGACCCTTTATTCACAACTTTTTAGCTGATCCGACTCTGCGGTTTTGTGTTATGACAAATGGCTCGTTTCCCACGGTCCCCCATAGGCCATTGTGCTATAAGTTCTGTCCCATATTCGGACAGAAATACAAAACTGCGAATTTCTTACAGGACACGACCGAATTTTGCCCGTAAATTTGGCACACTGATTACTAATGTTTTAGCAGTTCAGATATGAAAAATCTCAACTTTATTGAGTAAGTCGGGGGGACGAGCGTGCGAAATGGCAGATGGCCCCTTTACAGCTTTACAAAACTCAGTGCAAAATCAAAGTTTCACATTTTTAGGACACATGTTCTACTAAGTGAAACTGATAACCTCTTTGTTTGCAGCCTTCAATGCCCTGCAACTTAAAAATATTTTGACTCGTTTGATTTTTTTTAAGAAAAAATTTTCACTATAGCCTCGATTTTTAAAGACCTATCATGATTTTATCCGAATGAGTGAAAATATTGGAAATTAGCAGGAATAGTTCAAAAGTGAAGAGTAAGTCTCTAGAATTTTCATAAGTTACCTTTCCCAACTGAAGAATTAACAGAAAAGGAAGAAAACGGCAGTGTTCAAAGATACGAATCTCCATTCAATTACGTGTTGTAGTAAGTGTCCGAACGGACAGTAATGACTAAACTAAAATTTCCGATTTTGCACTTATTAGGTTCCTTGTGGTCCTATCATTTGCAGGGTGTGTTAGGATACCCATACTTGTTACAAACAATCAAAAATCTGATTTTTCATGATTTTTTTTTTATTTTCTGATTTATCAAATCACGGATAGGAGTCTAACTTGGCAAATATATTTGTCACTTGTTTTAAGTTGTAGACAGCCCAAACCTAGCTAAGACAGGCTAAGTTAGAGATGCAGACTTGAAAATTCAGTTTAGACAAAGTCAAAGAAGAGAAGTAGAAAATTTAATTAGAGGTCATTTACTGAGCTAGTAATCTTGAATGCCTAAGTTGCCAATTGCCGCAGTATGGTCTGGGACTACGGCAATTTGAGAATGCTCTGCAACTGTTTGGCTGAACCCTGAATGAACTTGGCATTCAATGCACACCGTGACCGTGCACAGCTAATGTGCATATTTGCCTTGCCACACCCTTCCAATAAATCTGTCATTTTCCTTCCAAATACTTCGCGTATCTTCAACAATTTGGAAGTAGTTGAGTGGTCAACAATCTCAAGACCATTTTGTGGGCCGAAGGAACTCAAATGGTCCTTGTTTTATCGCTAGGTGGCAGTCGGCAAAAATGGGGTAAGTGATCAAGCCGCCTAGCGTCATGTTCGCGTCAGTCGAGCACTTTTCAGCTGATTTGCATACACCACCAGCCATAGGGAAACACTTGGGGGCGCACAAAATCACATAAACCCAATCGAAAAACACCAACAATTGCAAGATTTTGTGGTATGGCAAGTCAAAAACACATCTTCGTCATAGCTCCCAGAGCCGATTGAGCAAAGTGTTTGGAAACTGTGGAAAAAACCATGAAAACAACAACCACCGCACGTGTAGTTCTATTACCGAAGAGGGCCTTCTTTCTGCCAATATGCATAGTTAATCGTCAGGGGGCGCGCTACGATAACTCATCCTTTTCGATTTAAAATTGTAATATGACCATACCTGTGCCACAAAATGGATCCTCAGTAACATAACGTGTCGTTCAGATGGCGTCTTAAGGGCTGGTCGCGAGGAATAAAACTGTATTTCGTGTAAAATCCTTCAATTTGCCGATACAATGGCATTATGAGAAGCAGATGGCGCTAGGCTGCTCATGCTCGTTGACTCGATCGAGGTTGCTTTGCGCCTGCCGCTCTTGCCGCATGCCAATCTTAATGAACAGTGCATTGACCCTGGACACCGACGCGACGTTCCCGAAGAGGCGAAGTGAGTGTCTGTTTCCATAAAAAAGCGCCCAAGTACAGCCTTATTGTATTTCGCAGTATCTCATTTGTGTGTATGTAACGCAAAATTACTCAAGCCCTTACAGATTTTAAGACGTATTTAGTTTATTTTTATGGATCTATCAACCTGTGGTCACGACAGTATGTGGGACCAATCTATAAATTTTAATAATTAAATGGTTGTAATTCTTCTTGGGTATTTATTTTAACGAAATTATATTTACTAATTTTTTACTTTTTTTATTTTTTGAAATGTTTAATTGTTTGTTTCTCTGCTGTTTTTCTGTGTTTCTTGTTTGTTTGTTTGTTTGTTTGTTTTTGGATTCTGTCAGGCCCGTACCCCTCTCGCACCCTCCCAAATTCCACAAAAGGGGAAAAGGCCACTTTTTGCCGATTTTTTGCCTAAGAGACCAAATTTAGAGAAAATATGATGACAAGTCCACTTTTTTGGTGATGAGATGTTCAAAACGTCCAAGAAAGGACCATTAGGGGGTTAAAGGGGCATGAGGACATTTTCCAAAAACAGGTCCACTTTTCGTACGAAGACCCGCACCCCGTAAAAAACTCCTGCGTACGGCCCGGGAGTCTGTATTTTTTTTTAGGTAGCCCCACTGTAAAAAATGTTCCTAATTAACCAGATTATCCTTTTTTATTAACCCTCTGATTTTTAGAAATTTTGCACTAATTCTCCACCCAAGACCCATTTTTTCGAAAACTTTGCCAATTTGTCACTCTGGAAACCCCTATTTTGGGCTTTTTGCTGTCTCTCACCCAAATACCCCATATTTGTTCAGTCCTCTGTCACAACCCCCAAAATACCCAACCGAAGCCCCAGGGTTTTTTCGAAGCGCAGCCTTACACCCATATCCATTTCAATAGTGCCCCCCCCGGGGGTGACATTATGATCTTTAATCTCCTATCTCTAAACCATCACACCAGCAATCATAAAATGATAATAGGTTTGTCAATGTCATCAAACGTTTGTTTCGTTATGTCAGTTCTCTCATAAGTAATTGTCAAACTTATTTTAAACCAAACATCAAAGTAAGATTAAATATTAAGCGACAATTCAAAAATCCTTTATGAAGTGCACCAACATTTTAACAATTTATAACATTTTAAAAATATTAATGGCAAGTCGATTTAAAGTAATTTTGTAGTTGTATTTGACTGACCCTATTTAAACAGTGGAAAATGGCCTACTCTCAAGAAAAATATGTACAAGGACATGAAGGAAAGGAGATGCTATTATTGTTACTTTAGTTTACTTCAAAATATAACTTAAGAAGCGGTTTTTTTTGGTGCAAAGTGGAGCCCCCCCCCCACCGTGACAGGCCGGAGCTTGAAGTATGCTGAACCGATGGCATTATAAACCTATGATGTTGTTTCAGATTTTCCTCCCGTGAGCAACCCTAGTGTGACTTGTGTCATATGCTGTTTAGTTTTTGGGATTGTAATTTCATTCATATCTTACTACTATTCACTGCAATTAAGAATACACTCTAAAATCCTTATCATAAAAAGTTTGAGCTTCTTCCAGTTTTAGTGGAAGAAACCGGAAAGAATTGTCTTCTTCGTTGTAACCCGGAGTTGACAAACGTGTTTTAACACGTAAAAACCAGATGTTTTTTAGGTACCGGTATATTAATAAAATTATAATATAAAATGTCCTGCATGCTATGCTACAATTTGTTCCCATGTCCATTATTTATTGTATATATTCATATAGTAAGTCAAAAAATATGACACATTCATAGAGCCATGTCCAAAAACATGGAACCATTAATATACTGGCGCCCCAAAAATACTCATCTGTATAGTAAGTCCACATTTTAGAACTATTTTAGACAACTGATATAGTAGCATTGAAAAAACCACGACCCAACCATGGTGTAAAAACGACCCATTGTTATTTAAGGAATGAAAATATATACGACCCATATCGGCGGCACATAAAAATTATGTACCTACCCCTTACCACTGAGTACCCCCCCCCCCGGAACATTTCCATAAAATTGCCTTTTTCCGTTTATTTAGAATGTTCACCTTGACCTATATGTATGCACACCCAAAGCGAATAAGGCGAAACGCCGTTTTTATGTGAGAAAATATGACTTATAGTATTTTCTGCCGTACAAGACAGAAAACCCCCCAGCATGCTTCTTCGCAATTAGAGTTTACTGGGACAGCAAGCAAGTTCAAAATGTATTTTTTGTTTTCATTGTTGGTCCAATAAACTTCATAAACGTTCTCGGTGGCCTGCGACCAATCTTTATCCTAAAAAATCTGCTAGTGTCATTTTAATATGTATAATATTGATAGGACTATATCATTTTTCCTTCAAGATAAGTTTAGCTTTGTAAAATTTTACCAAATTAATGATTGAATTAGATAAAATTTTACCTCTTTCCACTTTTACAATATGGTGCGAATGCGTATACCACTGACAGAATGTTGATGAAATTTGTGATTGGTTTTATTTTTCAAATGTGAAAAAGACAATACACAATGCAAATTTACTAAAATAATAAATTTTATTAATCAATATATTAATGAATATGAAAAAGCAGCACTGCAATTAATTAAATTGAAAAAGGTTTTAAATAATGCAAATTCTGTCTTAATTCTTGCCATGTGTTTAACCTCAGTATATTCAAATTAAAAATACAAATTTAATGAACAAATCAGATTTATTTAATCATTTTTTAAAAATAAAATTTGAGTTAAAATTCCAAAAATGTAAAAATACATGTCATTCAAATTCTTTGATTATACAGATTTATTGCCAATGTATATAGCTGTATTCAAATATTCAAACTGCAATTCTATTTCCCTAATCAAAACCGCGCCGACAACATCCCGCTGATCTATTGTTATGACTGTCAATTGTTAAATAAGAGTCCTCTTCAACAGCCTTTAGTAGGCGTCTGTGGAAATTTAATATCCGGGTTTAATTATAAGGTTTTTAAAACAAAAACATGTGACCGGTTTAGAAGTTTTTCTGCTGAACGGTTTGGGGTGGTATAAAAGGAACCATTTTTATAAAAAATAATTCCTACAACGGTCATCGGTTTTTCTTGGGAAATTCGAAGTAAATGTCCGGGTTTTGAAATGGCAGCAGTGCGTGCCCTGATGTTGGTGTAATCCTCTGCACAGCGAGACTTTGCAAGCTCTGTTTCCAAAACCACATGAGAATTTTCTCCTATTAAAAAGAAAATTTCAGTTATACTACAATGGTAAGTAATAGTTTTAAATATGCCTTTTTAAAAATTATTTAACATTCTAATTATTCAAATTCACTCAAATAGGTTAATTTTTAAATATAATTTGATTCATCAAAGGATATCGCCGGATATCGGTGGCCGCTAGAACTCCCAATTTTAGACAGCGCAGTCATTGCACTAAAAATGATCTGTACTGAAGTGTTAATGATACTCAAAATTACACTTTTTAGACTATGGGGCCAGTTCCTCTAGGTTCTTTGTTTGTGGTCCATTCGGAGGGCTAGGCAGTGGCGTGGCCAGCTTTTTTTCGGGGGGGGGGGCGGGGGGCAAAGGGGGCACATATATTTTTCCAGGTTTAAAACATATATTAAAATTTTGTATTAATAGTATATGGCCTAATGTAAATCATAATTTTCAGGGGGGAAAGAGGGGGGCAAGAATTCCCGCACATGGCAGCTGCGCCCCCCCCCCCGCTATACGCCACTGGGCTAGGGGAAAACCACGTGTAAATTCATAATAAATTGGTGGTTCTTGGGGAAAGACCTCATTTTGACATGTTGTTGTTCTGGGGGGCATGAACACTACTTTGATTGCCAAAAATAATGGCTCCCTGTTCATACCATATAGATTTAACCTGTTCATGGTATGTCTGGGCATATCACTGACCTCGACACATGGATAGCGGGGTGCCGCACAGTTGAATGGTCGCCGATTGAAACATCTGGTAGTTTGGTTTTTGACCTATAAATATGGCGGATGCGAAACAATGCATACCCCTGCTTGGTGACATATTCCCATATTGTGTTTGACAAAGTATCTATCCATGTATATACGTCTAAGCCCTTTTTCCTTTTTCATCATTATCAATTGTGTTTCTTTTGTCAACTGTTCCATTATAGTTACGAACAAAGAGGTTCTATATAGATAGAAGGGAAAACGTTACGAGTATCTTTAGAAATTCCCCGTCGCGCATTTTGCCGACCACAAGAAAACCTAGAGTACCAACAATAGAAAGCAATGGCTGCCTCAACTTCTTCCACATACTGTGGTGGCCGCTTTGCATATACACTAATCGGTAGTGTACAAATAATGTATGTGTTAGAGGGTGCCAGGTGTAAAATAGTGTACCTGGATCATTGGTGCTTCAATACTCTTTTTTTTTCTCGTAATGCAATGCGCGCTTAGGTAAAGATTATTCCTTGAGGCGGTTTATTTAAATCAAGACGACTGATTTTCATTTCATTCGTTGTGTGTGCATGGGTAGGACAAAATTTACCCCCAGAGCCCCAAACTCCAACAACATGATATTTTTTTTTGGCGGATTGTTTGTATCGATTTAACATTATGTGTGTATACAAGCACCCAAACTGATAATTATTGCGTGCATATTCAAAATGTCAGCGGCCCAGCACGGACGACTGGTTTTTGAATGCATTTCACCCCCCTTGGAATACTAATAGGTCAAATACTCTTATTTAAACCTATGAATTTTCATCACACCGTTATTTTTTCCGAAAGTGTTCTCTGGACACTTCCGGAGAAAATAACGGTCTGATGAATATTCATAGTTACACAATAAAATACCTCGGTCCTCGGACCGCTTTGTCGCCTGCCGTCGCAGTATGAAGATAGGCCTTACATGACCTTTTGACCCTTGATTGTGACCTTTGACCTCATCAACAATGAGGGATTCCCCCGTTGCAACCTATTGTCCCCCCAGAGATAGAGTGTTTTTTATCCGAATTTACCAATTGTCTTGTTATGATATCTGTATGGGGTTTCATCCCTTGGGACATCCAAAACACAAAGTCTTATGCTCAGTGAGTGGTGGACCGTGACGTCAGAGCGTCAATGACCTCTACAATTTGCACGTTTCTTCACCAAATTGTTACTTTTATTTAAGCGCTAAGGTCACAAACGAACTCAATTTTGGGCAAGTTTTGGTATTTCTTGAAGCTAACAAAATTATCTATTCTTCAGTGATAGCTAACACCTTGAATTTCCGTGAAAGTATAAGTTGGT
>JAMKCH010046394.1:0-21498 GCA_023653785.1 Ophioderma brevispina | reverse complement strand
TGTATACATCATTTTAAAGTTAAAGGGGGATAACCCGATTTAAGTGTATAACGTTTCAATCTTGATAGAATGTCATTCACCCCAAAACTCCATCTGTTGAGTTTTGCGCCGATATTTCAAGCCGTTTTGAGACCTAAAAACATGATTTTAATATGTAATGAATTTTCGGAGTAATGACCTTTCGGAGTAAATATCCTATGAAATAAAAAAATAGGGTTTTACTCTGAAAGGTTTTTATTCCGAAAGAAAGGTCGATTTTTTTTTTTTTTTTTTTTTTTTTTTTTTTTTTTTTTTTTTTTTTTTTTTTTTTTTTTTTTTTTTTTTTTTTTTTTTTTTTTTTTTTTTTTTTTTTTTTTTTTTTTTTAAAACCTTTCGGATCAAATAACTTTCGGATTAATGACCCTTATTTCATTTTCGGAATAAAGACCCTTCGGAATAAAAATCTTTCGGAGCAATGACCCTTCGGAGAAATGATCGATCGGAGATAAAATCTTTCGGAGTAATGATCTTTATTTTCGGAGAAACGACCTTTCGGAGTAATGAACTTCGGACTAATGACCTTCGGAACAAAAACCTTTCGGAATTATGAGCTTCCATAGGACAGTGTGTTCGGAGTAATGACCGTTCTGAGAAAAAACCTTTCGGAGCAATGACACGTCGGAATATCGAACTTGCTTCTGTCTATTCTACAACATATCACTATCAGTAGGCAAGGGACAACCTACACATTCATACTAGTGTATCGTCTGTGGAATTCATTCTAATTGCGACTTTGAGGTCTGAAGAAGCTGTTTGAAAGCTTGTTCTAAACTTCTCCGACGGCGAAACAGTTTATTCAAAAGGTCCTCAAAATGGGGGTAATCAGTATTTACACATCCAAAAGTACGTCCGGATTTGAATTACGAGGAAACCTGAATGCAAGTTTTGTAAATTGCTAAGGCTTATACTTATTAATTTCTGTACTTCTTTATGCAGATGCAGACCGGAGCAGACATAGCTAAAGTTATCCAGGAGGCCATTCTTTCTGATAAGCCTCATCTGCATTATCAAACATCTGAGCCAATGAAAGCAGCTGCTGCTGGAAAATACAAGGATCCTACTGGAGATAGTATCGTAAACAACATTGTTGCTCAAAATGCATGGAGCGAGTCGGAATAATATCAATAATTATCGCTGAGCCAGCTCCGGTGGCGAGGGTTTTACTCGTTTTTGACTGTACTTACGTTACACATTAATATTTTAAGCCTATGACTGACGGTAAAGATTTTATGATTCTTGAAGGTTCTTGGAGGTAGTATTTCGTGAGAGTATATTAAGTGGATGGATTAGGTAGTGTAGATATTATTTTGCCGTTTTACCGGGGCTATATTTCCAGAGTTACAGAAAGCAATGACTGGAACGACATCTAGAGAAATAGACGTGGACTAGAATGAATTCTGGGACATCTTTAGAAATATACGTGAAATTTTCACTATGCTTGCAGTGTCGTATGTTTTCATGAGTGAATTGGCGGTAAGAAGTAATATATAATATGTAGGTATAATAGGGCACATCGTGCATATGATTTCCGAAAATGCCCACGTAGTTGTAATGCACACCTATACCCGCTGAAGGTCTTAGGAGCGAAGGCTTTAATTCATATTTGAGGGTATTTATTTTACAGGTTCAGATATTTAGCCCTCGACTGGAGTTTCCGATCTTATGATATTTTCATTTTCGGAATAAAGACCTTCGGAATAAAACCTTTCAGAACAAATGGACTTCGGAAGAAATGATTCGATCGGAGATAAAATCTTTCGGAGTAAATAATGATCTTTATGTTCGGAAGAAAAACGACCTTTCGAATAGTAATGAAACTTCGGACTAATGACCTTCGGAACCAAAACCTTTCGGAATTATGAGTTCCCATAAAACAGTGTGGTTCGGAGCTAATTGACATCTTCTGAGAAAAAAAACCTTTCGGAAGCAATGACACGTCGGAATATCGATTGCTTTGTCTCTTCTACAACATATCCTACAGTAGGCAAGGGACAACTTACAAATTTCATACTAGTTGTATCGTCTTATTGAATTCAGCTATGCTGAAGAAAGCTTGTTATAAACTTCTGACGGCGGAAAAAACAGTGATTAAAAGACCTCAAAAATGGGGTAAAAATACATTAGTCACAACATCAAAAAAGTACGTTCCGTGGATTGAATACGAGGAAACCTGAATGCCCGTTTTGTAAATTGCTAAGGCTTATACGTATTAATTCTGCTGATACTTCTTTATGCGATGCAGACCCGGAGCAGGACATTAGCCTAAAGTATCCAGGAGGCATTCGTTCTGATATAGCCTCATCTGCTTATCAACATTTGAGCCAATGACAGAGCTGCTGATGGAAAAATACCAAGGGGGGTTTCCTACTGGAGATAGTATACGTAAAAAACATTGGTTGCTCCAAATGCATGGAGCGAGTCGGAATTTATATCACAATAATTTATCGCCGAGCCAGCTCGTTGGCGAGGGTTTTAACTCGTTTTTTGACTTGTACTTTACGTTACACATAATACTATTAAGTAAACCATGACTGAAGGTAAAGATGTTATGAATTATTTAAGGTTCTGGAGGACGTATTTCGTGGAGTATATTAAGTGGATGGATTAGGTAGGTAGATATTATTTTGCCGTTTTACCGGGGCTACTTCCAGAGTTACAGAAAGCAATGACTGGAACGACATCTAGAGAAATAGACGTGGACTAGACATAATTCGGGACATCTTTAGAAAATAACGTGAAGTTTCACTATGCTTGCGTGTGTATGTTTCAGAGTGCATTGGCGGTAAGAAGTAAATATGTAATATGTAGGTATAATAGGGCAATCGGCATATGATTTCCGAAAATGCCCACGTAGTTGTAATGCACACCTATACCCGCTGTGCAAGGTTTAGGAGCGACGGCTTTAATTAAGAAGTAAGAAATAAAGGGTGATGCAGTATCATATGGGCGAATAATGGTCCGAGGTCAGAAAAACTAATTATAGTGGGCGAGGCGCAAGCCGCGTCCGTTATTGAAAGTTTTTTTGGCCGAGGAGATACATTATGATGAGCCCATAAATGGACACTGCAAAAAACCCGCTATTTTCTTATTCTATACCTAAAAACGCTTGATTTATAAGGAAATGCACTGGCGGCCCATTATTGCAGAATAATGGGCAGTAAACTGACCAATCAGAATGCTCACATTTTTAATAATGGGCAATAGAGGTAATAAATATTCATATTTGAGGGTATTTATCTTCAGGTTCAGATATTAAGCCTCGACTGGGTTTCCGATTTAGGATATTCTTACAATTTGGGGCTATGATTCCTTACTCTTCACACCATGCATGGATTAGGGTAGATTTTCTGTAAGTCCTTAGCCTCATGTCCCAGCACACAAGGGTGCCAGACCATTTTGCGCGCAGATCCGACTGGTTCGTTGGGAATCTTTTCATATTAGTTTTCCCCTCACATGAAGTATAGACCAAAAACCAAGCTAAAAAAATTTATACTTAATTCACACATTTTGAGGATAAATCGGTTGTAACCATTTGATTATATTAGAAGCACAAATGTGCACTCCTAACATTTACTAAAGGACCAGTGGCGTGTTAAATTAAAGTGGTCGACCACATTTTTGGAGACGTTTTGTTCATAACATCGGAAGGAAGGAACCATTTCCCGGGCCGGAATATTTCACTTATAGGATAACCGAGAGAAACTATGAACTTTCTTTTCTGATACCCTTATTCATCTATTTGATGAGAGTAAGTAGGGGGGGGGTTGTTAGATCGGATCACTACCTGTAACAGAAACGCGTCCAGAACCGTTGCAAATTATATTTCTCTTTCACTATTGAAATGATGTTTACATCATTGTAAACATGAATTGGCAGCTCGGCAGGATCTGTTGGAGATCGCATGAATTTTACTATTGTATGGATAGAAGTCTATGAGAGTACAATGATTAATTTATGACTTGCCAGAGTTACAACGTGGAAACTCCACAAGATGTAATGTGTATAGTACTAAATTAAAAGGTCCAAGGTTTTGAAGTTAGTTTTTAAAGGGGCACTATCAGTGATTTGACTAAAATCAGAAATCGAAAAAAAAAATCATCAAAAAATCAGAATTTTTGAATTGCAAATGTGTGTGTAACAAGTTCAGGTAAATCGTTACCTATTAGTTTCCTCAAACATACCCTACAAGTTATAAGACCAAAAGCAACCTGATAAGGTCCAAATTCGGATATTGTAGTCATTATAATCCGTTACGGACACTTTTTACAACAGTAACTGGAGGTGATATCTTTGAACACTATGGTTTCTTCTTTTGCTGCCAATTTTTCATTTGCAAAAAATAACCTATGAGAATTCGACAGATTATCTTTCCTTGACGATGGTCCTGCAAAATCCAAATATTTTGACTCTTTCTATGGATTCACTGATATAGTTTTTTAATATGGAATGGTATTATATATATTAAAGGAAATTTGGGATGTTGATGTGAAAAGGGTTATCCAAGCGGATTTCTTTTATAGTACAATAGTTAAATGGCTAGTTGATTTTTTACCTTTGGAGGTTGTAATTAGTAGTATGGTATCGTATGGTATGCATTAATGTGATTATGTTGGTTTTAGGGTAAATGAACACGAGTGTTGCAAAACAACACTCATTACGCAGCCTCATTATACCATGGGCCTATACACAAAAAATGATTGATAGCATTGGTTTAGCTATAACCAGAGAAGTGAGGAAAAGGAGAAGATGTAATGGTTAACTGTACTTCAAAAAGTAAAACTGTCATCCACGGGGGAGTGGAAGCCCATTCAAAACCAGTGTCGTGCTGTGGCGCTGACATTTTGAATATGCACGGAAATAATAATTATTTAGTTTGGTGCTGGAATACACACATAATGTCACTTCTATACAAACAATCCGCCAGAATGTCAGTTGTTGGATGTTAGCTGATGTTGGGTGCTATTGGGTGGAAATTTTGTCCTACACATGGCCAACAACGAATGTTGAAATTGACACGTCAGTCGTCTTGATTTAAATAAAAACCGCCTCACTCCCCATACATCCTTTCACCTAAGCGTGCATTGCATTAGAGAAAGACAGAGATCTGAGCACAATGATCAGTTACACTATTTATCCACAGGACACCCTCTACCACATCATACATCAATTTGTATCACTCCGATTAGTGTATATGCAAAGCGGGCAACCACAGTATGTGGAAGAAGAAGCGGCGGCAGCCTGCTTTCTATTGTTGGTTATCTATGTTTTCTTTGTGGGTCGGCAAAACAGCGAGACAGATGAATTTCTAAAGATTACGTAACGTTTTGCCTCTCTTCCAAAGAGGTTCTATATAGATAGAGAGGGCAAAACGTTACGTAATCTTTAGAAAAATTCACCGTCCGCATTTTGCCGAAAAAAGAACACATAGAGTACCAACAATAGAAAAGCAATGGCTGCCTCAACTTCTTCCACATACTGTGGGTGCCGATTTGCATATACACTATACGGTAGTGCTTACAAATTAATGTATGTATGTGTAGAGGTGGCCAGGTTGTAATAATAGTGTACCGGGTCATTGTGCCAAGATACTCTTTTTTCTCATAATGCATGGCGCGCTTAGGTGAAAAGATTGTCTTCATTGAGGCGGTTATTTAAATTAAAACGACTGATGTGTCATTTTTTTCATTCGTGGTGTGCCAGGTAGGACAAAATTTAAACACCCAATAGCACCACATCCAACACTGATATTTTGGCGGATTGTTTGTATCGAGATCGGAATTATGTGTGTATACAAGCACCCAAACTGATAATTATTCCGTTGCAATAATTCAAATGTCAGAGCCCAGCACGGACGACTGGTTTTGAATGCGTGTCACCCCTTGTCTCTATCTATATAGAACCTCTTCTGTGTTCATCCGCCTATCATCGTATTGCCTTAAATCCGATTGATTCGATCAAAGACTTGCGCTTCTTGTAGAGACATTACAATACACCTGTATTTAAATCCAACAACTATTCAATTCCACAGTTGTCACTGCATTTTACACAAAGTCTATACACTTTGGTCGATTTCAGTACAGCGAAACAGTATAGGGTATGGGTCATGGCCTTCTGCGCTGTCGATTGTAATTTCCTATCCACTGGAGGAGAGCAAAACCAAGCGTGAATTCATAATAAATTATTAACATCATATAAACTATCTGTTGCCCCAAAAATAGAAACTTGCACATTTCTTGAAAAATGAATATAAATGTCCACTTCAATTTATTTTTCCCCAATATCAGTGCCAAACAGATTACGCTAGACGCTAGAGTAAAGTATTCAATACCGGCCCGGTGTGGGTTGTAGAAAAAACATTAAGATTCCTTTTCATCTGGGGAGTGCAGAACCATTGTATATTGTATCGCGGTTGAAAAAGACTCAGGTGTTACAACCTCTCCGATTTGGACGAAGTCTTTTTTAATGAAGAAGCGCAAAATACTATCCTCATTAGCAAATTATAAATCTCGAGCTTCTATAGTGCGGGTTCAAATTTAAATTGTCATGTGTTTTCATTCATCGAAAAGGAAGAAGAAAAACAAACACTGCCAGCAGAATGGTGGCTGGGCAAGCTCTGACCAACAACTTTGTGCAGATATTAAATCCGTAACTTATTGTTTAACTTTCATTGTATCAATTTACCGCGATTTCAGAAGAAGAAAACTTAGTGTCAACGACCGATATATAATGTAAACGGTTTGTTAGTTATTGTGAAAGAGGCTGGGTATGAGGCCAAGCGAAAAGATGATCGGTAAGGACCCAGGTGGCGCACAACCCTGGAAGTACATAATTCTTCCGAAATTAATTTCCTGAAATTAAAGAAATCAGTTCTACGTGTGTTCTCACGTGTAGTATGTGCACATTCTCGAGAAAAATGAATTAAATGTCATCTCAATTTATGCCCTGAGTGTCAGTGACTAAAGCAAATAAATGGGGGGCTATTGATAAGTAAATCCGATCGATGTAGAGACCAAGGGGGGTGAAACCCATTCAAAAACAGTCGTTCCTTGCTGGGCGCTGACATTTTGAATATTGCACGGACTAATTATTAGTTGGGTGCTTGTATACACACATAATGTCCATCGATACAACAGCCGCCAAAATATCAGTTGTAGTTTTGGATGTTGTTGGGTGCTATTGGGTGGTTAAATGTTGCCCTCCCAGGGCCAAACAACGAATGAAAATGAACAAATCAGTCGTCTTGATTTAAATAAACCGCCTTCAAGGAATAGCATCTTTTCACCTAAGCGCGCATGAATTATGAGGAAAAAAGAGTATTGAGGCACAATGATCAGGTACACTATTATTATTACACCTGGGCCCACCTTCTAAACATACTTTAATTGATCATACCGATTATTGTATAGCAAAGCGGCACCCACAGTAGTTGGAAAGAGGCGGAGGGCAGCCATGCTTTCATTGTTGTACTCTATGTTTTCTTTGTTGTCGGCAAACCATGCGAGACGGTGTATTTCTATAGATTACGTAACGTTTTGCATCTCAATCATTTATAGAACCTCTTTGTAGAAGACCAAACACTTCACAGATTCCCTTTCATCTGGACGCTAACCCGCAGCCGAGCGCAAGTGGCTGTAGCCTGCTAAAAAACGAAAAGGGATCCGTCTCTGCCTCATACCGTCCACGGTAAGGTATTTAGCAGGGCTGACTGGACTTTGTTTCAGTTTGTAGACTTATGGACCCATCTTTTCACATTACATGCGGGGACCAATTGGAATATTAATATTAACGACACAATATACAGATGTTGAATCTTAAAAAAGGAACTTTATTATGGGAATAACAGCAACAATTTTGGAAAAAATAAGATTTGATGAGCAAGGCGTCACGGCATGATGGGTTTATATTTGCTAGGGGGACCCATCAGGTTAAAATGACGTACGTATTCATACATTGGAAAAAAAAACAACCGATTATAGTCATCGTAAGTCGGTTGGTTGGGTTTTTGGATCAGTAGGGAAAAGGTAAATTTTATACTGTTTAGACATAATAAACGGTTGTCTTTGGAAAAAAATATAGCACTTTGGGCAGAGGGTCGTGTAAAGACCTTGATTTAACATAGTTTGATTTAATTATATCGGTCGCCCCGAAGAGCAAACTGAACTGAAACCTGACACGTGACCTGACACCTGACACGTGACACCAATATTTCATCTCGTTACCGTTCTACAACTACAATACGGCAAAGAAGCAAGCATTTGTATCTCCGTTGTCACAGCTTAATCGATCCAGGAGTGCATGCGTTTTGGGTGTATAATAATTATAACCTAAGGCTGTTTTGATATTAGGTGTATCTGTGCGCATGGCTACAGAGGGCATAGTTCTGTAGCCATGGCGCGTATGTTCAAGGGAAGTATGTTTGATAGAGATTACTTTTGCAGGGTAAGTTTCTGGAGTTTTTGAGTTATGCACAGGTAATTTAACAGAAGCATGATGATGTGAATTTTAATAGCAGTGCATGAAAACGTGGCAACGGCGTGGGCTGGGGCCTAATGTGGAGTAATTTAAGCACAACTTACAAATGTACTATTATTACACTGCGTAGGGCCTATTATTGCATGGCTTGTAGCATAATTTTACAATTTGGTGGTTTTCGGACTATGTGTGATGACTTCATGAAAGCCTGTGGTATTGCCAGTAGTATATAGCCTATTAGGAATTGTGCGCCACGACGTTGTGCATATAGCATTGCCTACTCTAAAATAAATTATAGGAAAATCATTATTGAAAAAAGGCCTGGGTGGATTCGACCCTATGATACCTGCATTATAAATCGATGCTTCTTATCAACTACACTAGCGAGGGAGGATGTGGTGGTGATTGATTTTAATCCACCATAAAGCTTTACGGAATCACACCGCTAATACTATTGTGATATGACAGATATACTATATAATATAGCGCCCCGCATAAGTTTGTTCCGGTAAAGAGATTTCACAACAGATTCGCCGGAGTTAGTCGGCGAATAGTCACTTTCCTTGAAAAGTCACACTATGACTTGAACGGCATTGAAAAATATAGTCTACTACCCTTCAAATGCATGAAACTAGCTTTACTCCAATATTATAGATTATCTATCATATCACAATAGTATTATCGGTTTATTTCCGTAAAGCTTATGTCGGATTAAAACAATCACCACCCCACAATCTCCTCGCTAGTGGTAGTGGATAAAGAGCATCGATTAAATGCAGGTATCCACAGGTTCGAATCCAACCATGGCCTTTTTCAAAAAATGTAAGTCAGTATTATTTTAGAGTAGGCAACGGCTATATGTACGACTGTCGTGCACACAATTCTAAATTGGCTATACTATGCCAATACCACAGGCTTATCATTAAGTCTAACACCATAGTCGTAACACCACTCAAATTGTAACTTATTGCTACAGCCATGCAATAAGGCTTACGCCAGTGTAATAATCGGTACATTTTTAAGGTGTGCTTAAATTACTCAACAAGTTAGGCCCAGGCCCACGTCCGTTTGCCATGTTTTCATCGTCACTGCTATTAAAAGTCAAATAATCTGATTCTGTTTAAAAAATTACCTGTGATAACTCAAAACTGACAGAAAACTTCCCCTGCAAAAGTAATCCTATCAACATAATACCTTGAAATACCGCGCCTGCTACAGAGCTATGCGCTCTTTAGCCATTCGCACCGATACACTCTAATAACAAAACAGCCCTATAATAATTATTATACCACCCCAAAACCATTGCACTATCTGAAACTGCAGAGTCATTGTTATTATGGCTGTGGTTAGCACCAAGATCTTAGGTCATAGCTTGCCAATCCAACTTCTTTAATGATTTTTGCTCATCTTCGTTTACTTTTTGAATAAATGATGAAATATTACGATCACGTTATAAACTCCAAGCAGGAGAAGTTTGGAGTTTATTTTTTTTTCTGAATGAGGCGGTAGCTCATCTAAAAACGGGCGGTTTGGTGAAAACATTCAAAAGCTTTTAAGAATGGGGACAATAAACAATGGTTTTGCAGTCCCAAGAGAAATTGGAAGTCGTTTGTCCTATTACCTATTCATAACGGGCGGATTTACGTATCAATAAGCACCATTTCTTTGCTGGAAGTCATGGAACGTGGTGTAACAATATTGGTCACTGATATTTCAGGGGAAAAAAGAAGATGACATTTATCATTTCACGAAAAGGCACAGACTAAAGTGAGACACGCGTTAGAAATGAATTTGATTAATTTAGACAGTTTATTTTTAGCAAAATTATGTACGTGTTAGGGGCGTCACCTTTGTAAACGTATGAGATCTTGTCGCTAGCATAGAACGGGATTATGTGTGACTCAAACCCGAATCGTGGGGTGATAACACCTGGCTAAAACAATGGCTTCCGCATACCGGGCCCATTGAATATCTTAGGTAATGGGTTTGATGAATGTATATACAATCCATGGTCACTGATAGTATGAAAGAGAAATTGAGTGACATTTTTTCATTGTTTAAGAAAAATTGTCACGTGTTATTTGGGGCAATTATAGAAGGTTATGTCATGTTAATAATGTATCCAATAATTACACCGGGTTTTTCTTCTCCTTTGAATGGAAATACGGATTGTTATGCAGCTTGTTATTTCGGTCTACGCCCCATAGGCTAGTACTCTTTGCATCACTTAAGAACTTTGACCCCCAATTTTCAAAGCAGTTTGGGCACTTTGGACACTTTCGCGACACAACCAGGTATGGTGAGTACGAGTCAAAAATATGGCCCTATCTGTTTTGGGGTAAGTTATTTTTATGTGTAAAATATATCTCTGTTCTTCCAACGGCCTAGACTATCATTTGAGAGCAAATTGAAGAAATTTCATATTTTGTGAAAATGTGCTAGTGCCGCTTTAAGTTCTGGTAACAATTAAACCTTTGACAATTTCACGTGAATCGGCGATTCAAAATACCTGCCGGATGATTTTGTTTGTAATATCCAAATGTCAAATTGTTAAATCAGGATTGTTAGACCCATACCTTTCATCAGATGTGACGCTAATACCTACAAATTATATATTCGTCATAACTGTATTTTAAAGCAGGAAAATTATAACGGTGTGTATTCGAATATGTCAAGGAGATTGCCATATTCTTCGGGTCAATTGGTCAACGATACAGCTATTAACATAAGCTTGTAATTGGAATCATTTCCTGTTGAGCAGATATAGGCATTCAGATAAAACACAGGTACCCACAAACACGCTGTTTGAAATTGACCAAAGCAGTATTGTTGCAATACAACATTTAAGGTATGTAATAATTATTTATTCAAATAATAACCATTACCGACTTTATGAGTGAACGAGAGTTTTATACATTGTTCGTTCACAAAGATAAAGTATGTCTCTTTCTGTTCGTGTATCTTGTGAGATCGTAGACATGATTATGGTATATTAAAGGTGCAACGAGAGCTTTTACATTTTAGGTATCCGTATTAAAAAAATGAAAGCCCCGATGTTTGCACTGATGTAAAGCTTGTCATCAAAAAGTATCCCCATCTGCAAGGATTAAACTAAATTTTTTTTTGTACAAAAATTGTGAATTTTTAATTTCGTATTGGAGCAAATATGAAATTCGGCCTACATTTTTTTATATTGAAATAATATAAAACCTTTTGTTTTTACTTCTAAGCTATATCTGCAGTCAAAACGAGGTAAGAAATGTATCGCTTGTCAAACCTATATGAAATCACTTATCACTACAATATATTGATGCCTTGAAATCTCTCGTTGTGCCTATTTTATGTCTTTTAATAACTATTTCTAATTTTTAATTCTTATTCATTTTGTATTGTATATTTGACCAGTAGGCAGAGGTGGGGTAAGCACATCTTTCAAATGTCAATGGTTCTCACTTTTGTTGTGCCCTGGCAGCCTCTGCCTGCTGGTCCCCTTTTTATGTATTTTTATGTTAACTGCCAAATGATAAATAAATAAATAAATAAATAAATAAATAATAAATAAATAAATAAATAAATAAATCTTAGGTTCTGTAATACTAAATTTGTACATATATATTATTTTTACTCTTTGCAAAAGTACTTTTCTGAGGCATACATACTCCATTGAAAGCTCCACACTTAATATATAGATGAAAATATTTCATGCGTTGTAACTTCCTTTAGAGCAAATAAAAGTATATCATTTTAAAATGGAAATCCAAAGCAATGACAATTTGAAAATCGAAAGACAACAAATCGTGGTAGTCGTCCATGTGTATTTAAATACGCCTTTATTTCAACACAGACGACTTTCACTTGTTTATATCACTTGTATATCTAAAATCCAAAGATAAACTCACAAATGATTTTTTTCTTACATGTTTTAAAGTTCAGTTTAAATCTCGCTTTCTACTTATAGAAACTATTGACTATTTGTAGACCAATGATTGAAACGTTGAAATATTCTTTAGTCAACATTTTCTCTTTCGTAATCCAAATATAAACCTAGATGTCATTGGGAGTACGAGGTGAAAATACCTGTATGTTGATGAGTGATGCGCGAGGGGCAACCATTGTATCCTATTGTATCCACGCATGTGAGTATAGTGCTTTTACCTTCCTCGAGTCAGTGACGTCAGTGTGCTATATTATGCAATCGGCGCACCATTAAAACGCGGGCTTGATTCAAAGCGCTGGAATACCCACGCGCGTATAAAGGCGGTGCAAAAATGCACACGCAAAGCATCGGTATAAACTGCGTTGACGTCAATGATTTGAGGAAGATAAACGGACTATAGAATACATGTATATAGAGGTCTTCCACATCTCTCATATATGTACCTTCCAGAGGGTGTTTTGAATCAATCCCATAATGCATTGCAATGTGCCTATACTGTACTGTACTAAACACATGCCAGTACTTCGGGATAAAAAGTGTTCCAAAAGTTCAAGAACAACAAGACATATAATGATCATGCAAAAAATTCCCTAAACGCTTTGTAGGCTAAAATGAGCGTGAAAGTCAGGGTTTTTATGTGTTAAGAATAGGATTTTGTGGGATCACAAGACCCCATTGAGGTGAAATTTCCCAGAAGTGGTGCATAGTGGGATTGACTCAATAAACCCTCTGCGTACCTTCTAACAAAGCTGACCGTTCCCGTAGTGATCGTCAATTAAATCAGCGTGTGATCTCGAAGTACTTTTGTTACTCTTCCAGGTGAACTACATTTGGCGGGATTAAAACATTATTCATCATACGTGCATATTCTTGTTCCGAATATCTTGAATAAAGTTTAGCAGTCATAGTTGGATATACCACTTACAATACATGCAAGGCATTTCGTTATGTGAGTGCAACAAGATCGCAATTGCAATAGCTGCCATGTGATACATGTATGTGCTGCCATATATTAATATAATAACGGGTATCTTTCCTTGAGTCAGTGGCTATTGAAATGGTTCTTTAGGCGACTGTCGCCTGAAGAAACATTTCAAAAGCCATTGACCGAATACTTGACATAATAGTATGTTTGATGCTTATTATTTCTTAAAAGGGATTAGCAGCGATAATGCGAGAGAATCGAAAAACTGTGGAAATGCATTTTCTTAACTTATAAATCCGGGATAAGTGTGTACAATTCCATATAACTGCTTTAATTAAGTATTTGAGGATATTTGTTATACCGCCTCCCGCAAATAGACATACAGTGACGGCGTCTCAAAATCTGCACTAAACAGCTGATTGCGGTTTACACCAGTACAAAATAACGAAAGATCAATGTTTGTGTTTGAGGTCAAACTGTATTGATCATGGTGCACAATATCGCGCTGAAAATCTGTGACAAACAGCGGGAAAAGTTTTTTTGAACTCAAGTCGGAATTTTGATACGCACGTATAGAAATTACAGAATCAGATAAAAAGAACTGCCTTGTCTTAAATACACGGATTTCAAGCCAACCACTTGTTCGCATATCCATGCCAGTAATAAAAATATGAATTTGAAGATTTTTTTTATGTTTCGGATTAGCAAATCGCTGCTAATCCCTTTAATGAACGCTGTCATCCACTCGTTCTGGGGTAAGATAACAATGTGTTGTAAAACATTCAAGGTAATATGCTATGACAATTTATTTTGAAATAATATCTATGATGTAATGTTCATTTAATTATTTCAGAATACTTACTATGGCACCCAAAGTCGTCGTGATTACAGGTTGTTCTAGCGGTATCGGTCTTGAGACTGCCGTGCTATTGGCTAGTGATAAAGAAGGCCGCTTCAAAGTATTTGCAACTATGCGAAATCTAGCAAAGCAGGATCCGTTAAAAACTGCTGCAGGAGATATGTTGGATAAGACCTTATTCATTAGGGAACTTGACGTCACCAATGAAGCGTCTATTCTGAGCTTTCAAGAGAAGGTAAACGGTGACGAAGGGGGTGTTGCTATTTTAAGTAAGTAACTTGAATATAAGTAGATTGGTAGGGTTTCAAAACGGAAAAAAAATAGCACATTTTGAAGTTATGCCCCCAATTTTCAAACATTTGGAGATTTTTTGCATTGGTACTTGGCTAGTAAAATATAACCGTTAACGGTATAGAGGCTCACATTTTTTCTATTGGTCAAATCAAAAGAAAATTAATAACAAGAAAAAAAATAAGTAGAATCGGGGATTCCCGATTTTAATTCAATAGCCCGTGGTACGGTCCCTCCAACATGTCCAATATGATATGTACGCTCATCCATTAGCTGTTCATCGATTCACGCAATTAAAGTTTGGGGGTCATTTTCGTGAAATGGCGCTATTTCATAATGGATCAATGGTGGCAAGAAGACATTTGCCCCTCCAGCGCCTCCATTGAATTAGAACGTGGATCCCCGATTTAAACTTACAAAAGTTGCACTAGCATTCGCAGGTATATAATAAAAATCACAATATCAATAAAAGCATTTCAGAAGAGAGAGAGAGAGAGAGGGGTAGGGGAGAGGATATAGAGCAGAACGTATGATACAAGAAACATCCTGTAAATTGCTCAAGAGTGTTTTATGTGCTGCTGCTTGCCGAGTGTTTTATGGTCGCTGCTTTCCGGCTGTTTGTTTTTTGCACTTTCAGTTAATAACGCTGGCACGGGTCCAACTGCATTGTGGAGAATGTTACCATGGGAACAGGTTCCAAGAACATTCGAAATCAACGTTTTCGGGCTTATTCGTCTACCAAGCGGTGATTCCTGCATGAAAGCAAAGAAATCGGGTCATATTATCAATGTTAGCAGCCTTGTGGAGGCAATAGGTCTTTATGGTGGCAATGCTTAGCGAATAAAACAATCAATTGATTTTGGAGATAATGTTTGATTGTTTTAAATTCATCACCTTTCCGTGCATATTTATGTTTTCATTTTTGGTTGTGTATGGGTTTCCACGTTAAATTGCAAAAAAGTAATTAAAAGGGGAAGGAAACAGTGAGGATTTTATTTAGTCACATAACCGGTCGGACCATGGCCACTTTGAAAGGCCGCATCTTTTAGCCAAGCCGATTTGGCTAACCCCACAAAACAATTAACACATCATGTATTTTATATGTAGTTTTTGTTTAGTAGTCGTACATTCCTGATAAAAATGAGAAAATATTGCCACTTATAGATGAATGAAAGCGGCTATGGGCTATTCAAAATATTAAAAAGACCACGAAAGAAACCTGAAAATATAATTGAGTAAATTGAGTACTTTAGCACAATAGGGAGGGCAAGTTCCAAAATCTAATGGGCCCGTACGTTTAGGCGCAGCCCAAACAGAAGGCCACTTAGGCCAGGTCAAAAGTAGTGTGTTTTGTAAAACCGTAAATAAAATGAAAAAGCTACTCTGTTTTGTTTCAGCATTTGTCAAGGCAGTTCCGTGATCCACATTCTGGCCCCCCTGATTACCTCAAAGAAAGTGACACTTTATATGGTTTATTGCCATTTGACATTGTCTAATTCCCATTTGGTCTAATAGCCATTTGGTATAAACCCCTGAACCGTTGTCCCAATATGTATGGGTGCTTCGGGGCCTAATTCTTAACGTCCGTGCAAATTCGATCTACTCTATAGAAGAAATTCGTAATTAGTAACGACAGAAATTACCAGCGCCTATGGTGCTGCATTACAACTTAATCAAAACGCAATATCAAGAATCAACTGAAATGTGGTAAGTAGCCCTTTTCTTGAGCAGATCTAATGATGAATCACAAACAATGCAAATGTCTAGGAGCACAAGTGCAGCAGCCAACGTTCGTGAACACTGTGGTTCGTGACGTTGGAAGTCTGAGCTTCATGGAATTCACTTTTTTTTTAAAATCTGGTATAACCAGGAGTAGTTAAGAGAAAAATCAATATGTCATGCGCGACCTTTATCGAAAGGTTGTTGGTTCCCCTGTAGTAGTCCTGTTTTTCACAGTGATAATCCAACATTACATCATGCTCAATTTATGTTTGTTTATTGCGTGAGGAAACACATCCTTTCCGTAATTGTCATATCTCGGCTTGACTGGGGGGGGGCAATAAGTTTTGGGACGGTCATGTTGGGCCACTTTTCAAGGCCATCGTAATGGCATCTCTTCGGTTATCATTAAAATATTTTATTGTTAAAATGTGACGATGTTCTCAATCTTGAAATTATAGTATTCATAGGCCTAATAGGTTTATTAATTAAGCACGGTAATTTACATGTGATTTTAAGACCTCTAGGGATCTGTTTCCATGTAGTAATAAAAACAAACAAGGCCCTCGTCATTTTTCTGAGCGGCTGGAAAGTCGTGGTGATTATCAAATTTCGGTGTCTCGTCGAAAATCAACAATATTTAGTGTCCTCCCTCCTCCCTTTGTCCCCTTTAACATTAAACATTAACAAAAAAACTAAAAAATTAATTTCAGGAGTCGAAAGTTTTCATCTCGATAGAATGGGCCTTCGTCACACAGCTCATCTGAAAGTTCTTGCGCCCATATTTCGATCCGTTTTTAATGTGAGAGCTACAAACGTGATAGAGTTACTTGTAAATAAATACCAATAAACCTCCTAAAAAACCAAACATCCTTTAGCCCTAAGATTTTTACAGGGTAAATGAGAAAACGTAGCAGCTTTCTTTGATACCAAATTTTTTATTTTTACCACGTCCTGAAAATTTGGAGGTCTGGGTGGGGACGAGGCTACTAGCGATCGGAGCCTGGCCCTTTAAATAAATGGATTGTAATCAAAAGTATTTCACGTAAGATACAAAATTCTTGTCCATTCGAAACATTTATTGATTTCTTAATGTTATCGAGGTCACCTGACTGGTTTATTAACATATGATTTTGCCGAATTATACTTTTTTTTCTTATTTGGAATACGTTGTGACGTCACAAATGTATTCGACTAAGATATTCGACATGAGATACGCGGAAGTATTAACCTGCCACTAAAATTATTGTGTAAACATATATTGCAAAACATGTACCAATTGGCCTTGCATGTTTCGTTTAATTTTAGCTCTCTTCATGGATTCTTTTAAACCATGCCTTTTCGACGTCGATTCGTCGCAGCAAGTTTTGCGTTAAAGGCTTTTTTCAGACCATTGCCCCCCGCTGCTTAAACTTAAACGTGCAAGGTTAATCCGGTCACGCATTATTCCCATTTTTTGAAGTGTTATAGTTTTGATGTTTACTAAAGTATTATCTTTAAGCCGGAATCGCTTTTGGCCATGGGATCAAAGGAAAATTGTTCATTTTGATTACATACTTCGCAACTTCGCAGAAGTAAACCAATTTTCCACTATAACATAATAAATTTATAATTACCATTTATTGGTTATGGCAACTGTAAGGTGAACATTTCATGAAATGAAAAATGCAATCTCAATTTCTTTTCTGAATATTAGTGACCAAGGGGCATACACTATGCTACATTGACTCAAGAAATAATGGCTTATTGACAAGTAAATCCACCTGCTATTCAGAGGACAAAGCACGCAGATTCCCCTTTGGTTTATTTGTAACTGCAGAGCCTTTGTAGCTCTTTGTTACTATCCACGGGCCCACGACATTTGATAGATGTCAGGTGTTTTAGACTGGTTATCCATGCCCAGTTTTGGATAGAACGTTTTCACCTAGAAGTCTCAAGTAACGCAAGGAAGGTATGCCTTTGAGCCGTAATGCACTTTATGATGTTGTGCATCAGTACCGTAGACGAATCATGGCAACGCTTTTGTATACTTGGGACTTAAATATGAAACGTCTACCCAGTTTGGATTGAGCTGCCTCTTTTCGCGATAAAAATAAACTTTGAGGTTGTATTGTGAGTTCATCATTGTGATTGGTATGTTTCATCATTTAATTGAAAACATAAATAAATGTGAACAAAACTCACGGTGGACATGTTGCTTGGTAAGCTGTGACCTAACCTTTTTATGCAACCAAGATCCATAAAACTCTGCGGGACCTCCTTTCTATTCATTTACCACCAGATATTTAGAAAAGACAAAAGAAGGGGGTCAAGCGACCTATGCTAACAACACGGTAAATTGAAAGAATGGGGTTACGCTACAAGTTACTGTAAGTTAAGTTTTGTTCTGCACAGAGATGTTAGGTCACAGTCTGCCAACAACTTTGCTTCATGATTTTTTGTTCATCTGCTTTCCTTTTCGGCAATGATGAAATATATGGTCAAAGTTAATTGAACGCACAGTATAAGCCTTAGGTTTATTTATTCGTGAACATGATGACGGGTAATCTTGCGCTTTGCGTCATGAAAAAAAACTAGCCGATCTTAATCTGGTGATGATCACCCTGAAATCCTTTTTTCTGAAGTACAGGCCATGTTATTACCTATACAGTTGAAACATTTAATGTTGTAGCTTTATGAAGCCTCTGCATACCGAGCGGATTACTGGATATCAACAGTGCTATTATTCCCTCGATGCAATGCTGCATGATGTACATCTACTGGTCCCTGATATTTATAAGGAAAAGAAATTGTGGAATGGACATTTTATTCATTTTCGCAAATGTGCAACTTTGCACTTGACATCCCCCCCCCCATAATCCAGAGTATTGAAAGGTAATATTAAGACCATATTAATTGATCAGAAATCAGTTACTACTACTGTTTCTTCGCCGATATGCGTACCCAAGGTCCTTTGCAAGCATCTTTCCTTCTCTCTTTGAATCCCATGGAAGTACAAAGGATTGTCCTTTATCAAGTTTTGTATCTCAAAACGTATTAAGAATATTTTAATAACCAGGTACCTCACACGTGTAACACAAACTTCCCTCAGTTTTCATTGTTAGTGTGATAGAACTGGACCGGTTTATACTGCTTGTGTTCAAATATCAGTGCAAATAAACTGGGTGAATTTGGTAAACTTCAATTGGATCCGATGTGGACGAATTGACTGACAATTATTCAAAAATACATGCAGTCAATGATGAGCACCTTTGTTCCTTTGGTAAGATTGATGCAATATATTGCTTTATAGGAATAGATTTTTGATCGAACAGAAATGATAGAAAGAGAGGAGAGGAGCAGGAAAAAGAGAGGACAATAGGAGGAAGAACAACAGCTAAAACGAACCAAAAACGCGAGCATCCACACCAATTAACTACTTACCACCACACACATAAACTTACACATCCGCACGCACCACACACACACTTACACACCCACACCCATAGCACACACACCCCAACATACACACACAAACTCACAAGTAGAAAACATGAGAGTGATTTTGTAAGATAAAGGCTGACTCAGAGATTTCCCCCGGAGATGATATACTAATCACTGTGTACTATAACTAGCTTCAAATCGAGTCATTCATGTAAAAATTACAACTTTTATTCCAAAGTTCCGATCCGGACATTTGGTTATATACTACCGGTACGTTGGCACTGTTATCACTCTGCAGAAATGTTTCCTGCACTGAAACGAAAACCGATTCATCTCTAACTTTGGAATTAAAGCATTTAGGTGACTATCTTTAGTTCTAGCGTTATTAGTTTTAATTACTACAAAAATATCTATTCGAAATTCTGAGTCGCCTTAAGATTTTGAAATGGGATAGAAATTAAAAGAATAATTCGTAATCTAATTTGATTTGAAGTATCAGCTAAAATTAAGGAATTAGCAGTTTTCAATATGGCTTTTGTATTCCTTATATTCTCCTTGTTGTCGGTTGTTATTGCTGCAAAGGTACAGGCCAGGGAAGGACATTGCTATTGTTATCCAGTAAGCCATCTTGCTGATAAGCCTTCATTTTGTATACCAACTTCAACCACGAGAAAAACGGTGGCTACGAAATTCATTGACCCTACAGGAGACGATATTGTTACAAGATTGCTCGTCAAGTGGTTGGAGCTGAGAAAAGTTTAAAAGACACATTAGACACAATAAATGCCTTTTAAAGAAGTTGCATAAGTGGTTTCAGATAGTTTACTTGTTTGAGATGAATTAATTTTTGAGAATACGTTTATTTCTATTGTTACGGTTCGAGATTGGCATTTATTTTTGAGAATTATTTTCTATTTTCACCTTCTTTTTTTAAATTCCAATGCATCAAGGGAGTTGGGGTATATAAGTAAAATAGCCGTCCTTTCATTTCTTCGCTTAATTTGTCACTTTATTACTAATGTTAACATGGCCGTTCAACCATCCATATCCCAACCTGACTTATCCACCTGTAGGCTGTAATGTTAGCCCGCATAAACAACACTTCGTAGACTTGAAACTGTGAGGAGCCGGACTGGGTTTCACACTTTAATAATTCCTGGTAAAATTCCAATACTATGTCGTTAGGTGAGCACTGTTGGAAAACTTCTTCCGAGTATATTTTATCACTGTACTTGCGCACTTATACGTCTCCAGATAAAAAGTATATTTCACTAACAGTGGTACTCGACATGTACTAGAAACGTACTCAAAATGTATTAAAATGTCCTCGACGGGAATGCTAATAGAAAAAGTTACCGATCGAAACAATGTATTCGACGTAACATTTTCTGTTCAAAACGTGAAATATTGGAATCCTACCCCAAGGACATTTCAGTATATCTTTATTGCTGTCATGAAGGTACATTTGGAGTACATCCCAACAGTACATATTCCGAATGTACTTTTTCAGAGACGTATACTTAGAGCACATTTCGGCTAACTTTTGCTTGTGCTTGGATTTTAGCGGAGTTAGTAACTAAATGCTTCATTGCGATACCGCAACTGCGTTTAATAAAGTGCTGTAGACTCGATATGTTTTGTCAGAATAATACTGATTATGTGTATCAGGTACTTTCCCTATCTGTGGACAATAGTTTTAATATTTAAACCAGTTACCAGGGTTAAAAATAGATTGCTCCAATTTCGTTGAAACTGGTGCCAATTATTCGTCGGTCACCTTAATACCAGGATGCACAGGTCCCAACCATAGTGATTTCATGCTATTTTTACTTG
>JAMKCH010046393.1:0-31239 GCA_023653785.1 Ophioderma brevispina | reverse complement strand
TATTTGAAAGTAAAACTAAGTTAACCTTTTCCAACTGTTCCATATTAGGCAAGTGTAAATTCTACCCACTAAACAAGTTTGGCAATATTTGACAAATGCAAATATGTTTCTCTTGGTGCAGTGCTTTTTATGAAATGTGTTTTCTTTTCATTCTGCACTAGGATTTATGGGGATGCTTACTACTCTTGCACATAACTAATACCGAATACGATCAAACGTATGTATCGTGCACATGTGAAAAACAAAAAACCTTTTTACATTTCTTGGTCGTGTTGCATGATATCCCCTTGTCAACGGACCGTGACCCCGCTTCCGGGACTATACATGTGAAATCCTTTTGTTAAATATATGGTAAGAGATGGGTATTTTTATACGTGGTTACATTACTTCTTCACGAAAGAGTTTAGTGCGATGAAAATATTACATTCCTGTATTTGTATATTACATGATAACTAAAATGTTACAAACTGTGTAAGTTAGTTGGTAAGTCAAACAGTTGCAAACCAATATTGACTGTCAAATTATTAGTTAAAAATATCGATTTGGATCGCTTTATTTTTTTTAATGAAAGTTTCTATCTCTTCTATCTCTGAGGCATTTTTTTGTAGTCAAAATATGAAATTGTTGTTTTAAAATGATCCCACTTTGATGCATGTTTATGTGTGGCTGTCTGTGATTTGGTTGGCTGCCGCACACTTTGCATCCTTGCCATGGCCCTGTCCTGCATGTTAAAGCAATATTAGCAACTTTTTGAAGGCGCCCCCCAATTTTTTCAAAAATTTGGAGAGTTTTACCCGGTGCAATTGGTAACTGGCTAGTAAACTATACCTGAATGGTTTTACGCTCGAAAATGTCTTGTGTCACAAACGAAGAATTTTTGGTACTAGAATAATTATTATCGGGGAATTCCCCGATAATAATTCACGCTTTGCTGGAAACGGCCCCTTCCAATGTGAAATACCGGGAACTAGCAACCATGTACTTGTCTACCCATCCTTTAGTTGTTTAATAGTTCGGGCAAGTCCAGTTAGAGGTTATTTTCTCGAGGTGGCAACTATTTCATCATTAACGGACATAAAAGTAGCACTTCCAACTCACCGTAAGTCCAATCTGGATCCCATATTGTAATACAAAATCGCTTATTTGTGATAAATACGCATGTTTTAGCATTCCTCGTTCGCAGGTATACTTTACCTAGAGCAATTACCAACGTAACTGTGGCAAAAATATCAAATTTTGAAATTGGGGCGGCTCTTCAAAAATGTTCCAATATTGCTTTAATTTCATTTTTCCATATTCTGGTAAAGTGCTACAATATAGTGTAGCAGAATATATGAAAAAAAAAGGAGGAGGGAAGAGAAAGAGAGGGAAAAAAATTGGTTAATAGTCAATCACACTTGACATGCTATTATTGTAACAAATTGCCTTAACTTACTTTAATTTCTCGTTTTAATCTCCAATTTAACTATTTGTAGATATGGGAACCTATGTTTAAAAACAAAATTCTCAGGCAGGGGTAAGATAACATGTTTAAAGGCATTCACTTAATGTAAGAGTGGGCAACACTAAAACAAACGAAATTGGGAGAAAAAATTTCTGAGGACACATGAAAAAATGGAGAAGCAAAGAGAACCAAGACAGGGGTCGCACCAAAAGAAATGGAAGGGGCGAAAATAAGGACCATGGTCTCAAATAGATCATCCATGAACAAAATAGTCATAATACTTTTTTTCAATATTGATTGCATACATTAGCTTACATGCACAGTAATTGGTCCTAAATAATTCATTATTTTTTTTGCATTATTTATACTTTTTGTTGCAAGTTTGGTGGTGGAACGTTGATCATTTGGTTGTTTCTACTAAAATCATTTTTGATGAATTATGGATGAAGATGCTGTAAATTGTGTACCCCGAAAACAGGGGCGGCCGGGTTTCCGTATACTCATTAATCAGGGAGTCATCATTATATATATAATATGGCAGGTTTTTTACACTGGATTCAGAAAAGAAATGCCCATTAATCGACATAATCACCAAGCATAAATCTCAAAAAGTACAATATAATTTTTAATTTAGCATGAAGATCTTCATAAATGAGTATTCAGCATTAACTGAAATTTGTCTCATTAAAGAGCTAGATTTACATAACCTTTGCTCTGAAGGAATCTTTGGCATGAAAATGATGCCCTTTTTCCTCAGTATCAATTTATTGAATGAGCAGCTTTCTAACTTGAGTAAAAGGGTGATTTGGCAGCATGCCCCCACATGAGGATGTACTTTCCAAACAAAAATTCATCTTTGAAAAGACAATATGACAAAACAAATACGAAAATATGAAAAAGACAGTATGCCAATGCAACCCTAAAAGAGCTCAAAAAGCAAAAAAAAAAAAAAAAAAAACAGATTTGCCGAGCGAGCGAAATATGAGGGGGTTTTGTTTTTTTGCCCCAAAATTAATATTTAGTTTTTCCCCAAAGGTTTCAATTTTGGTAAAAAGTCCACTTTTGCAAAATCCCCCCCCCCCCTTGAGGAGTAAATTTTGGGGAGTCCCTTTTTGGAAAAAAGTTCGCTCCTTAAAATAATCCTTTTTATGGGCCCGGATGTTAGGTTTAACAAAGTTACTCATCCAGGTCTCCAACATGCATTAGTCCTTTGAATTAATGATTGCACGTTTTAAAGTTTTTTGAAGACTTGCTTTAGGAAATTTGCAAGCCAAACCGGCGTGGAATTGGACAAAATAGTCATTGTGAAATCTCAGCACAAAGTACAGTACTGCCACAAACACATAACAACTACAAGGTAAGGTAACTATAACAACTTTCTACTTCACAGATTGGATTCAAGTTGTACCATATTACATCTTTTTCAACGCCATTCAGTTATTCACATAATAAATGTATGTATGTTGTGCCACTTTTATCCAAGTGGATGTTAATCTGGAGTAAAGTGGGCCAAGTCTGCCAAAATTGACCAAATTTTAAAAAGATTGTGGCCATTATTTTGCCAAAAGCATACAAAATTTTGTAAAATCGCACAGATTTTAATATATAAACATAAAAATCACACGTTATTCTGCTAAATCACCAAATTCAATCAAAGCTGCAATAACCTTTTTGTAAACTCCGCCATGATTTTCTTAATTGAGAACAGAATTAGGTCAATCGCACAGATTCTTGTTAATCCACCAGGTTCTTTTAAATCGCATAAGATTTTGTTAATTCGCCCACAAATATGTTACTTTACTTGCACACCGTTTCCATATCGCAACAAACTACATCCATCGCATAAAATTTTGTAAAATTGCACAGGATTTCTTAAAACAATAGGATTTGATAAGTCTTGAGAAATTTAACAAAAAATATTGGAGGAATTTGGAGGAATTAAAATGACATTTTCACAAGTACATCTCAAAATCGCATAAAATTTCAAAGACATCAGGTAATTTCTTCAAATCCATTCTCTTTAGATTTTTTAAGCTGCTGAGGTATGACCCTCTAATTCTAAAATCTAACTAACATAGATCCATTATCTCAAAATCATATTGTTGCCCATAAACGCATTGTTTTTTGACTAAATTGGGCCCACTTTGACATGTCAACATAATACCTAAACTGAATTCCAATGGTATTTCAAGTATTTCAGCTAATTTTAGAGGCATAAAAACACATGGATTTTTTTTGAATGTGTAGCTAAAGTTTTAACATATTCAACTTTTAGGAACCTCAATTTTAGAAAAACGTATATTTTCATCAATATCGCAATATCTTCTGTAATTTTGTAAACTTTAGAATTTAATGTGAGCTTCTGGGACCAAATAGTCTGAAACCCGACTTAAATAGATGGGGCATTTTCTATAGATGTCAAAATATCATATCTCAAAATCATTTTTTTTTTACCCCAAAATGGATGTTTTTGACTAAAAGGAACCCACAACTCAACACCTTTGGCTCATTGGCAGTTCCACATCATCACCTATCTGAATGCCAATGGTGTAGCTCAAGTATTTTTAGCTCAATTAGAGCATAAACACAAACGTTTTGAGGCTAACTAAAAGCCAAACTATTTTTCAGGTTTAGAAAAACACTAATTTGAGAAAAACGTAATTTTCAGCCAAAATCGCCTTACTTACTGTTACATTTTACAAACTTTAGAAGCTTATTGTGAATTCTGAATGCACTATATGTTCCGAAACCTACTTACATATGGGGCATGTAATATAGGTGTCCAAAAATACCAATATCTCAAAATCATTTTTTTTTTTTTTGCCCAAAATGTATGTTTTTGGCTAAAATGCCCCAAAACACACCTTCGGCCCCATTGGCAAGTTCAGATCTGCCTATCTGAAATCGACTAATAAGCCTTTCCCATTCATGTATGATGTAGGTGTAAGTAGGGTGGGACTATTAACTCCTAAAATCAGCCCACTTTTGGGAGTTCCACTATACCTCCTAGTAGGGAGACTTTTTTTTTTTCCCTCCCAGCTTGCTGTGGTTATGGGACAGCAAGAAAAGGAATGCTGAGCCAAGATCACAGTATGACGCTATCGAGGTGTGCCATACGATTGGTTCACGGGAAACATCATTCCAATTCCATTGGACTTCTCCGATGCTGACAGAGCGGCGATGGACAGTCCTGAAATACTCATGGGCAGTAAGGGTAAAGCAATACGCCAGGAAGATGTATTTGAAGATGTCTCATCTGTATGTTGACTTCAGTGAGGTAACTCTTACTCAAGAAAGGCGCATTTCATCAACAGATATGCCAGATCTGCATATGGGGGTTCCACAATCCACATTAACTGAAGACAGTACTCATACTGATGAAAAAAACTACTAAAGTACTCTGTCATCAAGCACAACGATCACGTTCAGTTCTATATATTCTTGCCTAACTAGAAACGTTTAACATATGATGTTAATTAGTTTTTTACCAGTTTTTTTTTTCCAACAAGAAAAGAATAACTTTTGCGGACAGCTTTGTTTTTTCCCCTTAGTCTTTGTTCTCCAATATGCAAATAATACCATCATCAAAATACGCATTAATTTCACTATATGAGCTTTTGTTTGAAGGTGGTCTGTTTCTTTTCTTCAGATTTGTGTGGTTCTTGTTATACTTTTCCTTTGATGTATGTTTATGTAATACATCTTATACTAGTTGAAAGTAATTCAAAAAAACATTTGACAAAATCAAACCTTACAGGTCAGCATTGATTCATTTAGTAACAAACAATTTTCAAATCCATAGGAAATGGTTTTTGCTGTAAAATTCTTAATTTCAGTCACATGCATCTTTACTTTCATTGTCACCCTCGCCCATGGCCACCAAGGGGTTTTTCTACTAAAATGTACAACCGACCAGGTGGGGTGGGTCGGGGGTTTACTATCACCCCCTGATTTCTCTTTTCGATAATTAAGGGACAACAGATTCTTCTTTGGTACATGTGGTGGCTACATATGTTCCTTTCTTCTATATTCCTTTCTTCAAATAAAGTACAAACATATCAAATTTTATGACGGCATACTGCTAGCTTATTATAAGCAAATTTGTAAGCGAATCGCCATCATCAGGTTTTCGACTCGTTTTTTTTGCCATTCATGTAGCAAAATTGTATTATTTAGGCATGATGGTGGCAAACTAAGCATACATAACATGTTACAACTTACTCTAAAAATAAAAAATAAAATATGTCATTATTTGCTCAGAGTACATATACGTAACATAAAGTACCATGTTTTAGAGGCATTTTACACATAAGAGGAAGGTGGCACCCCCCACCTTCCGACGTTGATGGGACACCATTATCTCCCTGAAGGTGGTACCTCCAATATTTTTCGCTAAATGAACGATAAAATTCTTACACCATACTTAATTTCATTTTTTGGTGCAACAGGAATCGTCCTTTGTGGGTGTATCAATGCAACTCACTTGGTGGAATCAACAAGAAAACGGCCATACGCGTATCAGTTATGGAATTACACAGAAAGTAACATTCTATAAAAAATATACCCACAGACATATGATATGGACGTATTTCTATGGGAAGGTTGATTTAAAAAATAGACTACTAGTGTATCAGTTTTTTAAGCCTTCAAGGCTTAATTACAAGTAATTAGTATTCAATACAGTTTTAAATTTATGCTAATAAAAACTAAGTTCTTATTTCCATCATATACTTAGAGAATCATGATCATATTTTACTCAGATTTTTATAGGGTTTGTTCCCAACATAAAAAAAAAAATCACTTGCGAATATCTCAAAAGTACTTTTTTTTCTGGTACGTGCCCTTCCTATGTCTATTCAGCGACGAATTGTAACCACTTTTTTGCTATTAAGCCGCACCATTAGAACAGGGGCGAACAGGGGTCACTTGTCAGCGGGGAAAATCACCGGTTTGGGTGAGATGGTTTTGAGGCTGTATTTGCCTGGTTGATGGCGAAAATCTCCTGGTGATTCTTGGAAATTTGTATAAACATATATTAATTAAAACCGAATACCACTCTCCTCATGTTCATTTGATATGGGCAAAGGAACCATAGAGAGAGAGTTTCTTAAGCAAAGTCCAACCACTTGAAACAGTCTCTAAGGAGCTCAAGAGAGTCGCCTTGTGGAAAGAAAGACTTGCCATCAACCAAGCAACATCTATTGGCACTGAACCTCGTGAGCATCTCCCACCTGGAGCTAGCTGACTCCTCATGGGCTGAATGGCGATGCCTCAACAGATTGAGAACTAGAATTGGTCGATCTAAGGTTTCCTTGCAGAAGTGGGGTTACCTGGAAGCAGATCAGGACACTACCTGTGGTTGTGGAACAGCACCACAGACAGTGGAACACCTCTTGGTCTGCCCACTGCTGTAGCAACAATGCACAAACAAGGACCTTGTGGAATTCAGTGAAGCAGCCAGACGTTGTACCCATCTCTGGCTGGATCATATTTGAGAACCACAGTGTTTGGACACGATAACAAGAAGAAGGTTGGCCCAAGAGGCCCTATTTGGGTTCGGGATGGTGGGGACCTCTCCCTACTCAATCTCGGACCCCCTTTCTTAGTGGTGCTCTGGTTACGTCCTCGGGGAAGGGGTCAAAGGGTCGCTGGATGCCTGCAACTAATATTGAGAGTCTGGGGCCTCGCTGCTCCTAACCAGGGAGAGGTCCCCACCTTTCCGAACCCCAAAAAGCCCCCTGGGCCAACCAAAAACCCAGAAAAATGCCAGAAGCCTTAAAAGGACACCCATTTCCGGTTCGAGGAGGGGGCTTAAAACACATTTAGATTCGTCCCGAAACTTTTCTAGCCGATAGGGAGACTCTCGGTGAAAAAATCCAAAGTAAGTGGCATGGCCCCAGTTTTGGGTGACCCCCACGAAATGATTCAAACTACTCCAAAACCCTTCTATGAGACCCCGAGGCCACCCCACACCCATAAAACGGACCCCGGGGTGGGGGTGGATCCCGAGGATACAAGGCAAAACACCAATAAAGCCTAAAAGCACTTATGGCGCTCCATCCCTAATAACAAAAACATGGTCTTTAGTCAGAACGGTATACCATAAAAAGCTTAATGTATTTGGCGCGGAATCTCACTTTGATCTCTGTGGGGTCTGCGGTGCGGGAGGTATTTCTCGGGAATTTTCCCACGATGTAGTCTATGTCACAGACTGCGAAAGACATCATCTAAACTGGTATACTACTGAGAGACTAACGTTATTGATTGAAACACAAAGCAGGCCAAAATACCGGGAACCATCCAAAAACCTTCCGGGAACTTTCCAAATTGCCCACTTTTGTTTAAAAATCATTATTTTGACCAATTTGAACAGAAATGGCCGATTTGTGTTCCAGGCAATGCCCTATAAAAACAATGTTTTTTAGACTCAACGGCCTACCATAATCCTGCGAATCCCGCATTTGTATGCTCGCGCCTGGGCCCTCGTCTGCACCCGCGCCCGCGCCGAATACATTAAGCCCATCAAGCAAACAAAATATGTTCATGGACACTTCGTCTACCAAGCGGGTATGGAAGCACAAGCATATCGCTTTCTTCTTATCCCTAGATAAGGCGCGTTATTTGGGGTTCAGCTCTGTTATCTCGAGATAAGCTTTGTTAACCCTAGATAAGGCGCGTTATTTGGGGTTCAGCTCTGTTATCTCGAGATAAGAAAGCTGAACCCTAAATAACGGTCCTTATCTTGGGTTAACAAAGCTGAACCCCAAATAACGGTCCTTATCTTAAGTTAACAAAGCTTATCTCGAGATAAGAATGCTGAACCCTAAATAACGGTCCTTATCTTGGGTTAACAAAACTGAACCCCAAATAACGGTCCTTAGATAAGGGCCGTTATTTGGAGTTAAGCTTTGTTATCTCCAGATAAAGCGCGTTATTTGGGGTTCAGCTCTGTTATCTCGAGATAAGCTTTGTTAACCCTAGATAAGGCGCGTTATTTGGGGTTCAGCTTTCTTATTGGAGAAAGGTGTGCCTTATCTCGAGATAAGAGACCTTATCCCGAGATAAGCTTTGTTAACCCTAGATAAGGCGCGTTATTTGGGGTTCAGCTCTGTTATCTCGAGATAAGCTTTGTTAACCCTAGATAAGGCGCGTTATTTGAGGTTCAGCTTTGTTAACCCTAGATAAGGCGCGTTATTTGGGGTTCAGCTTTGTTATCTCCAGTTAACGAAGTGCTATCTCCAGTTAACGGAGTGTTATTGGAGATAAGGCTTCCTTATCTAGGGATGGAAGCACAAGTGTATCACTTTCTTCTTATCCCTAGATAAGGAAGCACTATCTCCAAATAACACTCCGTTAACTGGAGATAACAAAGTTGAACCCCAAATAACGGTCCTTATCTTGGGTTAACAAAGCTGAACCCCAAATAACGGTCCTTATCTTAAGTTAACAAAAGGAGCTTCTTATCTCGAGATAAGAAAGCTGAACCCTAAATAACGGTCCTTATCTGGGTTAACAAAGCTGAACCCCAAACCAAATAACGGTCCTTATCTGGGTTAACAAAGCTGAACCCCAAATAACGCGTCTTATCTGGGGTTTACAAAGCTTTACCCCAAATAACGGTCCTTATCTTAAGTTAACAAAGCTTATCTCGAGATAAGAAAGCTGAACCCTAAATAACGGTCCTTATCTTGGGTTAACAAAACTGAACCCCAAATAACGGTCCTAGTAAGGGCCGTTATTTGGAGTTAAGCTTTGTTATCTCCAGATAAAGCGCGTTATTTGGGGTTCAGCTTTGCTAACCCTAGATAAGGAGCGTTATTTGGGGTTCAGCTTTGTTAACCCTAGATAAGGCGCGTTATTTGGGGTTCAGCTTTCTTATCTGGAGATAAGGGTGCCTAATCTCGAGATAAGAGACCTTCGACCTTATCCCGAGATAAGCTTTGTTAACCCAGATAAGGGTCGTTATTTTGGGGTTCAGCTCTGTTATCTCGAGATAAGCTTTGTTAACTTAAGATAAGGCGCGTTATTTGAGGTTCAGCTTTGTTAACCCTAGATAAGGCGCGTTATTTGGGGTTCAGCTTTGTTATCTCCAGTTAACGAAGTGCTATCTCCAGTTAACGGAGTGTTATTGGAGATAAGGCTTCCTTATCTAGGGATGGAAGCACAAGTGTATCACTTTCTTCTTATCCCTAGATAAGGAAGCACTATCTCCAAATAACACTCCGTTAACTGGAGATAACAAAGTTGAACCCCAAATAACGGTCCTTATCTTGGGTTAACAAAGCTGAACCCCAAATAACGGTCCTTATCTTAAGTTAACAAAGCTTATCTCGAGATAAGAAAGCTGAACCCTAAATAACGGTCCTTATCTTGGGTTAACAAAGCTGAACCCCAAATAACGGTCCTTATCTTAAGTTAACAAAGCTTATCTAGAGATAAGAAAGCTGAGCCCAAAATAACGGTCCTTATCTTGAGTTAAGGACCGTAAGGCGCGTTATTTGGGGTTCAGCTTTGTTAACCCTAGATAAGGCGCGTTATTTGGGGTTCAGCTTTGCTAACCCTAGATAAGGCGCGTTATTTGGGGTTCAGCTTTGTTAACCCTAGATAAGGAGCGTTATTTGGGGTTCAGCTTTGCTAACCCTAGATAAGGCGCGTTATTTGGGGTTCAGTTTTGTTAACCCTAGATAAGGCGCGTTATTTGGGGTTCAGCTTTGCTAACCCTAGATCGAAGGCGCGTTATTTGGGGTTCAGCTTTATTAACCCTAGATAAGGCGCGTTATTTGGGGTTCAGCTTTGTTATCTCCAGTTAACGAAGCGCTATGTAAAGGTTAATGGCCAAGATTCGCACCATTCGTTGAAAATAATTGTCCGAGGCCGAAGATGTGTGTTAACTCCAGTTAACGGAGTGTCTGCTAAGTAAAGTTGTGGTCAGATTTGAGAAAAAGCTTAGGTTACACAGAAGGGACAAATGTTACCGAAGGGGAGGGGGTTACCATTAACATTAGCGATGCAAAAACAACGTTATACAAGCACTGGGCAAAAGTATTGCAACAGACAAAATAAATTATTCATAATCACAAAATGATTTCAAAATGTACCATAGCTTCTTAACCACATATGATGCATTGAATGCCAAAGTTGTGTTTTTCAACATATGTTATTCCCCAGAATCCTTAGGTGCGAAAAATATTTGATTTATTTACCACGTTCCCTAAATATGGCGGATTAAAAGAGCTGGCAATCAATAACTTGCCCACTGCACCCGGAAGGAATACAGACACAGGTACGCCACATATGACTCCAAAGCTACCGCTAATTGAATTGTACGAGTTTGCTGGGTTTGCTCTAAATATTTACGGGAGAAAAGTGCAGTGCTAGTGTGGACCGAAAATGAGATAACGTCAATGAAAGACAGTGGTCTTAAAAAATAACAAAAACATGAGACGTCCGCATTACAATTTGAATGATAAATCACGTGATTTGCACAAATCATATCTGAATACGTATGATTAAAAAGTTCTTTTTAAGTCATTACGCGACCAGTTTCTCGTCACTCAATTCCTGAGTCTCAGTGATGGGCTCCATTGACGTTTTATGTGACTTAACGGGCCTGAACCTATCCATTTTTCCTTCCGTAAACATTTAAGTAAACAATATAAACCGTAATACAATTATTTAGCGGCTCTTCTGGAGCCATTTGTGGCGAGTCGTTCCCTGTGTCTGCATACTTATGGATACTTCGGCAGTTTGTCGTTCGTTAAACTTCTTTTAATAGTCATATTAAGGAAAATGAGAAAAATGCATTTCACGCTCCTTAATTGGAGATAACAAAGTTGAACCCAAATAACGCGTCTGATCTGGGGTTAACAAAGCCTGAACCTCAAAGAAGGTCTTATTCTTTAAGTTAAAAAAGCTTATCTCGAGATAAGAAACTGAACCATAAATAACGGTCCTTATCTGGGTTAACAAAGCGAACCCCAAAACAAAACTAACGGTCCTATCTGGGGTGAAACAAGATGAACCCCAAATAACGGTCTTAACTCAAGATTAAGGACAGTTATTTTGGATAAGTTTCTTATCTCTAGATAGATTTGTTAACTCTATTTCAGGGACCGTTTTTTGGTTCAGCTTTTACCTAGATATGGCGCGTTATTTGGGGTTCAGACTTTAGTTAACCCTAGATAAGGACCGGTATTTGGGGTTAAGCTTGCTAACCCTAGATAAGGCGCGTTATTTGGGTTCAGCTTTTACCCTATGATAAGAGAGTATTTTGGGGGTTCAGCTTTGCTAACCCTAGATAGGCGCGTTATTTGGGTTAAGCTTTGTTAACAATAGATAAGGAGAGTTATTTGGGGTTCAGTTTGGTGAATCTCCAGGTTAACGAAGCGCTATAGTAAAGGTTAATGGCCAAGATTCGCACCATTCGTTGAAAATAATTGTCCGAGGCCGAAGTGATGTGTTAACTCCAGTTAACGGAGTGTCTGCTAAGTAAAAGTGTGGTAAGATTGAGAAAACAGCTTAGTGTACACAGAAGGGACAAATGTTACCGAAGGGGAGGGGGGTACCTTTAACATTAGCGATGCAAAAACAACGTTATACAAGCACTGGGCAAAAGTATTGCAACAGGCAAAAAATATTCATAATCACAAAATGATTCAAATGTACCATAGCTTCTTAACCACATCTGATGCATTGAATGCCAAGTTGTGTTTTTCAACATAGTATTACCCAGAATCCTAGAGTGCGAAAAATATTGATTTATGTACCATGTTCCTAAAATAGGCGAACAAAGCGGGCAATTCAATAACTTGCCCACTGGAACCCGGAAGGAATACCAGACACAGTGGACTCCATATATGACTCCAAGCTAACCATAAATTTAATTGTACGAGTTTGCTGGGTTTGTCTAAATATTTACGGGAGAAAGGTGCAGTGCTTGTGCGGGACCGAACAATGAGATAACGTCAATGAAAAAGACAGTGGTCTTAAAAAATAACAAACACATGCGGACGTCCGAACTTGCCAATTTGAAGATAAAATATTCACGTGATTTTCACAAATAATATTGAATAGTATGATTAAAAGTTCTTTTTAAGTATACGCGACCAGTTTCTCGTCACTCAAGTTTCATGAGTCCATCAGTTGATGGGCTTCCATTGACGTTATGTGACTTAAGGTCAATGCAACCCATCATTGTCCTTCCGTAACATTTAAGTAAACAATATCAAAACCCGTAAATTCATTTTAGCCGGCTATTATGGAGCCATTTGTGGGTTCCGGTGTATGCATTATTTCTTGGACTACTATCCGGAAGTGGTTCGTAACCATTCTTTTAATCGTCATATTAGGAACTGAGAAAATGTTGATTTTAGTTACATAATCATCTCTTAAAACTTCTTAAAATTTAAAAAAACTTATTTAACATACCTGTGGTCAAGAATTCCTGGTACACTAGAGTCCATTGAGGATTTTAAAATATGGCCATGTTGCAAGACTTTTGTCCAGTGTGTGTATTTATAGTACATTGGTGTAAACCAATGGGCAGTGAGCCTGTTTCGCTAAAAACATCAATTGCGGTATTTAGTGAAGCAATGGTTAGAGAGAATGAAGGAAAATGCATAAGCAATGCCAATAAAGTCGGTAGATTTCTAATTTTTAGATTTTTAGCGAAAAAATACTGAGAGATAGAAAGGAATAGGACAATACAACCTTTATTTCTAATGCCGCATTGCACAAATGAATTTCACTAATTTGTTTCAGAGTCAAAGGTCAAGGCAAAATGAAAAATTGAGTAAGATTTACCGGCCTGTTTTACCCCTTAATATTTTATTTTGTGTACAATTTCTTTCGACAATACTTAAAGGGGGATAGACCGATTTAAGGATATAAGTTTTCCGTTGCGAAGTTTCGACCGATATTTCAAATACGTTTTGATGAGAGAGCCTACAAACCTGATTGGAAGCCAAAGATCTACTGTGTAAAAATTATCTTGGTCGACCAAAATGCGGCACATTTCGCTCAAACTCCAAGTTAAACATCCTTTGGCTCTAAGATTTCCCAGTGTAAATCAGAAAAATAGTAGCTTTCTTCTGATACCTAAAAATGTTGACCACTTCCGGTAAAAATTTGGGGAGTTCTCGGGGACGCGGCCTGATAAGCGATCGCTGCCTTGACCTTTAAATTTATCACGACCCAAAACAGATTGAAGGTAGATCTTCACCGGGGTTAGGCGTATATTCCATCACAGTCGAAGGGTAAAGGACTTTTTATGGTACATTTAAAAAAAGATTCTGCATCAGTGTGTGCGCATAAAAAACTATGTTTATGGTAAGAGGGGTGATAGAGTTTCGATTAAACTAATCAAAAACTTGATCTGTTTTGGTTATTCTCCTCAGTTACTTTTTGCTATGCTTAATTTTGGGTCTACCTGGGATTTTGGGTAATTATTTTTGATGAAAAGAGCATTAATCACTATAATTTAAGCACTATGACTATGGCATAATGTCATTTAGTATGTAAGTAGACCTTCGTAAAAAACACAAGATGCAAAGCCCAGTATGGTTTTATGCATTAGTGTTATTTAGGTCCACTTTTTGTGACAAAAATATAAACATTATTTGATGTCATGAGTGCGAAATTTACGAAAAAAGGTGGGATATTTTTCTTTTGTTAGAGGATAATAGCTTTCATCAGGATTAACATGTTTTGAACTAAATAAAGCAAAGCCTACTTGACTTTTTAGTACAAGTAAGAGGTGCAGAGATGGACCATAGACCAGATTATGAGATCGGATGAGAGTACAATAGGATTCTCCATTTTTGTTTTTTGACTAAGAGAGTCAAGCCTTAGGGTTCTGGTTTTCTATGATTTCAGGGTAGGACATTATTTTGTTAAAACAGTTTATGCCTAGACTTATCATTGTAGGCCTACTGAAATGTTTGTAGGCATAAACCAAAAACAAGAGCTCTCGGCAGCAATGATTGGTGAAGTCTAGATTTATAAAGATCATAAAGTATAGAGTAGACCGTTTTTTTTTTAGGCTTGTTTCTAGGATTGATTTTAGGGTAGAGGGACATTGTAATTTTAATTGGAGGCATACGTGTGAAATGACAGGCTACTGAGGTTTGAAGGTCTATCGGTTTCATCATGGCATTCTGATATTTTATAGGTTCAACATATTACCGTGATCATGAGGTAAAGTCAAAACTAGTAAAAGTCCAGCCATGTTCTTTTGAATGTCATAAAAGTGCATATTTCATGAGATGACGTCATTTCGTTGAGAAGATCTAGCAAATCCTTCGGTTGCGGAATTTGGTGACTTAAGTTGCAGATAGCTTATAACTACTATCTCTACGAGTTCTCAAAAAAATTCAGGAGAAACTTCCTGTGTTTTTCCCACATTCTATTTCAAATGATGCTTACGGCATTTGTTGAATGAATTAGCAAAAACTACAATCCTCGGTACGCTTTCTTTGCAAAAACCCGCAAAGAGGGAACCATTGCTTGTTAATACAAATGGAAATTATGTTCCATGAAGACAAGATATGGCTGGTTATTACATGCTCTTCCCAAAACCGATAGGCATCGGATAACCGAACACGGATTGCGTAACTTCTATCACCACCTCTTACTAATCATTTGGAGGTGGAATCCTATCTGTGGAACATACCAATTTTTCTGATTAGTGGAACTTTTATGACGTCATTACGACGCCACACAAGGCTGTTGGTACCTATTTTGTATCATGGAAAGAGGAGACCCATTGCTATGTAAGGGTATCAAAATCATCCTAAACGAAATTCCCGAAGGGGGGTGGTAACCACCTCCCTTGATAACCGTGTTACAAAAAAGGCTTATAAGACGAGCAATAAAAAAATACTATGCTGGAAACCACATTTTATGTCTAAACAATGCGCCCCTCCCCATCCTCGTGTTTCACAATTGCTGTGTCTTTTGAAAACGCCGATTTCTCAAAGTGTCAGTACTCCATCCAGATTTTAGAGTGCAAAGAACTAGTGGATTTTAAGTTTGATTTATTTATGGCATGCAAGCGGTAATAATATAAAACTTTCAACAAAATAATGCCATGGTTCCAATAAATGATATCACATATAGGTTGAAGAGGCAAGGGGTGGCATATTTTGGGGGATTCAACCAATCGTGTCACCAGAGGAAAAGTTTTGGCCGAGTCAATTAGTGGGAGAGGAGACAGAAAAAGAAAAATGTGGTCCGATGCACATTGTTCAGAAAAATTAAGTAATCTGGCCTTCCAGGGTGACATTTTTTACACTAGAGAGTGCCAAAGACTGATGTGTCATTCGTATCCAAAACACGGGTAGCTCAAAATCAGTAACATCCACTGACCTTACACAGTGGATAAGCGGGCCTGAGACGGACCTATTGAAACAACAGGGAAGTTGCTTTTTGCCTTCTCAATGTAGCGGAAAGATGCATAACCTGTGGTGCACATGTTTCTACCTTGTTATCAAATCATTAACTTGGAAAATAAAGTCAAAATGGACTTCTTGTTGTTTCACACGGCGACATTCATGGGCGGCAGCCCGCGATTCAGTGTATTGAGGTCAGTGGTAACAATTAACTTACCTGCTGCATTGGATACCACTGAAGCAAATACGATTATCGTAGATTTCAAATAAGTGAGACTTCATTAAAATTTTAGGTTGTCATTCACCATAAGAGGTAAGAGGAATTATTTAACGGCAAAACAGGTAAAAAAGTTTATGATACACATACAATATATAGTAATGTAGCTTTTAAAATAATGTGGACTAAAAATACATGATCACATCCTAAGTAGATGAAATCTGAATTGCAGTATTAGGATGAAAACACAAAGCCTTTTTTCATAAACATTGTTAGTCGAACATCATTGCGAGGGAAGTAATGCGGCATTGGAGAAGTAATGTATTCTAATATCGAGCACACATAAACACAACGTTTCGTTATACAGCATTGGGAGAACTAATATATTAGTCTATCCTATGCACCATTTAAGAGATTAGCGGAAAATGATTTGAATCATGAGGCCAAAAATGACCCAATACGTCCTATCGTCATAACAAACTTTGTTATAATTATAAACGATACATCAGGTTCCAGTCAAGGCGATTCTGTACAGAATTCGTACCATGGTCAAAATATGTTTTAGAATGGCCAAACAAAGGCTATTCTCTGTATACCGAGGATGAAACCCCATACCAATATCACTACTAGTCCGGAATATGCAAGGAGTCTCATGTAATTTAAATCTTTTACTATAGTCAAGAATGTTTGGAGAGTTAATGTAGCTATAAATGCGCTGCTGATAACTAATGCAAATATTTCTATTGCTATCGGCCCCGTATCGGATACATGTTTCTATAGATTAGCGTGGGATTTTAATTTCCACCCACTGCAAATTACCCTCATTCAAGCCCAAATCTTCGGTAAAAATACTAGAGGTGACATGATGGGTTGAATCTACTATAGAACAATCGTGTAGCTATGTGAGACGATTTTGCCTCACTCCTAAGAATACTTGTCACTATTTACAGTATTTTACTTGCAGCAATTCTGCCAAATAATTACTGTAAAATTGCAGCTACTCAAAAATTAATTCAATCAAGTAGAATCAAGTAAACTCAAATCAATCAAGGGCAGGAGAAGTAGAGAACCGTTTGTGGTCTCCCCTGTAGTATGCGCAAGCAGCGAACTAATTCTGCCACTCCACACTGTTTCCATTAAGTCATTTTTAAGTATACCCTAAACATGGCTAGACCTCAGCGCAGGCTTTTCTAAGCTGCCTTGACAGCGTCATGAATGTGGAGGGTTTTCCAATGCAAAAAAGTACCCATATTGCTGATTTGTGTAACAATCCATGCGATGTCCTAGGTCTGCAGGGAAAAACCCACAGAGGAATCAATTACCACCGCCCAACCTTCCAGGAGGTCCTGCCACAGATAGACCACATCGCACAATATGTGCTAATATGTGAAAACAGACACCGCAGTAGAAGCAACCTCAATGTCAAATGACAACAACATCGAAGTCTCACCATTGAGCTCAGTTCTGTCATAGTTACATCGTCTATAAACCTCCATCAGTAGACTTAGAGCACCCTCAACCGGTGGCTCACTCAATAGTGCTACTGAACGGAATGATCGGTACTCAAAACGGGGACAAATATGGCACGCGAGAGCGAACAGAGATGTGGAACCTGGTGTAATACAGTTTTTGCGTCCATCATGTATCAAAAATAATGCCAATGGGAAGAACCACCATACGAGGGGAACCATTGTCATTAACAACCATGGCGTGCCATATTTGTCCGCATTTTTGACAAAGCTTGGTAACGCTCAGCGGTCAGTGGTGCCGGTTGGGTGGCCAAGCCGGGCCCTCACTCACCGGGACTTCCACCAACCTCACGTCTGCATTGGCGACTTCACAGCCATAGCACCCAATGGGCTGCAATGAACAAACAAAGACGGACAAGCTGTCGAAAGACTGGATAGACAGTTCACAGTCAACATCTACGTATCCTTCACGACTCTAAGCTGCGCCATCGTTCAGAGGCCCGTTGGAAGAGAGGTTAAAACCCTGAGATTTTGATATTGTTAGAAAATCATAACTAACATGTGTAGCAAGATTGTTCTGGAATCCTGTTACCAAACTCACATCGCCATCGGTATCCAAGGTCAAACGCTCCGTAAGACCAAACAAAGTGCCTTTAGCGCCGCTTTACTAAGCAAAGCAGACTGGCAAGGATTCACTGATGACCTCGATCACGACGTGAAGAAGATTGCTCAAAAACCCACATAACGATGACAAATTTGCCCACTAGTGAACCCAGACTGCACGGAGATTCGTACCCAGAGTGTAGGACGGAATATATAAAAGGTCTTTCCGAGGAATGTGCCCACCAACTTGCTTTAAATGGCAAGTGCAGCAGAAACCCAAGAAGATCAAACAGACAATAAGAGTGCTATAGTGGTGACCCTGGTCTTACTCGCCCTTCAAAATGACGCATGGAATCCGGTATTGCTAAAATTCAAAACAGGAAAGCAGTAGGCCTTGAAACATATTACTGAGCAACTAAAAAATCTTGGCCCAGTAGCAAAGGAATGCTCTTGCGCTCTACAATTGCTGCCCGATTTCCCACAGGTTCCCAAAGATCTGGCGGAAAGCACGTGTTATGCCTGCTAAACCTGGGAAAGATCCATCAACCCAAGAGCTACAGACCTATATCACTCCTCAGCCTACCTACCAAGCTCTTGTTAACGCCAACTGCTCAATCGTATCGACATTGAAGACGAAAAACCTCATACCAGAAGCAGTTCCGGCAGGCAAATCCACAACAAGCCAAGTACTCACCCTAACTCAACAATTGAGGATGGTTTCGGACGGGTATGGAACCGGCGCTGTGTTGTGCGATTCTATGCAAGCGGGCGACCACTGTTAATCCAGCTTGCCTCCTCCATAAGTCTGGAAAATACCACGGAATTAGCTTGATGAGCTATCGAGATGTGGCCAAACAGGATGTTCTTTGTCAGCTAGAAAGCGAAGAAGAGCCGTTGGCGTAGGACTCAAGAATGGTCTACCAGAAGGAGTGTGCTTTGGCACATCTCCTGTTCAAAATCTATACAAACGACCAACCAAGGAGTACAGGAACCTGTCATTTTATGTATGCAGACCGATCTTGGAATTGCCGCACAAGATGCCGACTTCACAGTTTGAAAAGAGACTCTCAAAGCCTTGGATGAACTCACACCTAATTATGAGGAAAACCACCTCCGTGTAAATCCATCCAAGACATCAGGTGAGTGCTTTCAATCTACGCAACAGTGAAGCCAAAAGTCAGCTTAAATTAACCGGGTCCGGAACTCCCCTGGAGCAATGTGATAACCCTGTTACCTAGCAGTTACCTTGGACCGCACTCTCTTCTATAAGACCCACATCTAGAAGACGAAGAGTAAAAGTATATTAACGCAATAACATCTTGAACAAACTCACTGAACCAGAGGGGTGCTCGCCACATACATAAATGTAGTGATTGGATTTTGTGGCAGAATAGTTTCATATTTGCCTGTAAGATTAAGTATTTTCCTCTAAGTTTTATACTTAACAGTGCTGTTCCGATGTTGTCTATCGTGTCTCTACATAATATGAAAGCCTGACACTTGTACACAATGATCATCAAGTACCGTGGGAACCCGCTTGCGGTTTTGAGCTAGACGCGATATTCAATACTGTGCTAAAGGATGGTTAACCACTAAAAAGGTGGTTTTTCGTTTATATCTTGGAATGAAGGATTTGAGGGTCAAATTCAGGACGACAATGAGAAAATACGGCCTTTTATTGATATCAAAATCGTACTACTTCTGGGTAAATCAGGGAGGTCACCTAAGACGATGGAACACGCACCTTTAAACGTATACTGAAACAAATCCATAATAGTGTAAATAATGTGGATTTCAACGCCCAATAGAACCCTCTTTAAATAAGTCGTAAATCGTCATGCACAGTTGAACACAAAAAAACATATTTTACTATATTCAAATTCCACAACAAGTACCTGCCATGTTTTATCCTTTTAGGGTATGAAGCAGTGAACTTTGAACTGATTTTTCTTAATTTCATAAATAGTGGTAGATACATGTATAATTCATATTGTAGCCCATGTACAAGTTTTAAATCCATGAAATATGTTTGCTCTGGTTGCCATGGTAACCACGTAAGGGCTCTGATTGGCTAACACTAGAACGAAGGAACTAAATAAACTAAACCATCTACTGGGACGAAAATTGGGTGACATATGGCCAGGAGGTAAATTACGCAGTGACCATGAGAGCCGAATTTTTATATCGTTGCCATGGCAACCGGCAATCGACCAATCGCATAATTTCATGGCGTAAATTTGAATTTGGAACACAAATTTGAAACATCGGCCTTCATGGTTCACTCGCCTGTATACGCTTTAATATGTGTGCCAAATATTATGTTCAATAGCATATAGCGTTCTATAGTTACGTTCGTTGCTAGTTTTGGATGTTGCGATTTTTAACGAAACGCGTTATAGGCCTCGAAACAATTAGACAAATGAGGGGCTTTTGATGTGACATATGACTTATTTTTTTAAATTTCATGTTATACTGAATTCATAATTATTAATGAAAGAGTCATCGAAATAGGTGCCATCCATTGTCCGGTTATTAATTTTTAAAATATTTTCTTAAATATCGCAGGGTGTGGAAACAATAAAATACATAAAAATCAACTTACCGGTGACTTTAAGTACCCTTTAAAGTATGGAAAGGATAATATGAGTATTTATTACTTTAAACTGGAGCCAAAATACAATGTAGTTATAGTTCATAAATAATATCTTTTAAATATCTTAAATATAAGCCCTTGAAATTTTTCACATGATAACATATAGGAGCTGATGCATTTTTGCGAAATTTTGCGTACAATACTTCACTTTGATCAGCTATATCTCGGGAACCGAATGTCCGATTGCGATCGAATAAAAGCATTTTGGAGATTACAATCTACCAAGTTAGCCATTGCATTATCTCTATTTTGGATTAGAACAATTGTTTATCATATTCAGACCCATACACCCCCTTCAGGTTATTCGTCAACTACAAAGTTTATGGTTAATAATTATTGCTGTATAAATCGATGATCCGGGCGCTTTGTCGTTCAAATGGCCGCCAGTGAGTTTTATTTGTTTGGTTTGTTTTTTCGACATATTAACACTCGTCCAACCAAGGGTATTCTACTACATTCACGACCGGGGGGGATTACCACCCCCTGGTGTTTTCGTAATTGAAGGGACAACCAGGACGGTGACGTCATTGATATTTTCGTACTAAAGTTGGGGATTAGGGTTGCAAACTGGTGTAAGACCAATGCCGGAATATCCGCTAAAATGGACTCCTTTGGGACCAAGTTTAACTCATCAATTTCATTTAATCTACCAAACAGAACTCTACAGCTTTGGCATATAGGTAGAAAACGATATTGGAGCAACTTTTCTCATGTTGTGCGGAAATTTTGAGAAAAAAAAAATGCAATGTTAATGTTAGGGATTTTTATTTCAAATGGCCGTTGCATTCTCTCTTCAGCAGACCACACGTACTTGATCGCGTGGGAAGAGATTAATATTAGCTTTGTGGATGTGTTTGTTACAAGAAGATGGACAAGTTATATTTAGCTCGTCACCCATCGCAATATTCTTTGCCATCACCGAGCCGAGTCGGTGATAATGTGTATAATTTGCATCCCGATTTGCCGTCATATTCAACATCGTAAAAAAAGCACAAAACGATTCTGAAATTAAAGGCTGGAGTCTGGAAAGGTGAGGATTGCTGTGCAGGAGCATTGTAATGCTGTTGTTCGGGAGCTCATGCTGCAGCACCAGCCCATGGCACTGCCATGAATTGCATTGTGCTGGTGATGCTGTGACTGAGCAGGGGCTGTGGTGGGCATGCTATGCAGATTCACCAGCACATCAAAGGCTAGACTGATCATCGTTTCTTGAAATGCATTGCCAAATGCTTTGGTGGATGATGGGTTGTTGAAATTTTCATCTATAGCCATTTGGTTTATGGCTGTCACTGTTAGTCTACTGTTAAACCAGGCTGAACCAGCAAAGCCATAAACATTGTACAAACCAGTGTAGTTGGGTACACGACTATCGAAAGCCATAAAGGCCAGAACGTATTGCGCAACGCGTTGCGGAAAGTAGCAACGCGTTGCGAGAAAGTTACCAAAACGCGTTGCGACATTTCGGCATGCCGTGCGGCATTCAGCAAACACGTGCCGGTGTGACCAATCAACTCAATAAATTTCTGTGGACGTATTTAAAAAAAGAGCCCCACAACGCCATTGCCTAGATACTTGCAAACCGGGTTGCAACCTTCACAGCCGCGTTGCAAGCTCACAACGCGTTTGTAAGGTCCACAGGCCATAAGGGTCATAACGTATTGCCGCAACGCGTGTGAGAAAGTCAAACAAAACGCGTGCGACATTTCGGCAACGGTAGAGCAAATTCTCGCAAAGCGTTGCGACATCGCACAAAACGCGTTGCGGTGTCGGCCAATCAAAATCATAAATTCTGTGACGTATTTCAAAAATATAATCTCACAACGCGTTGGAGTTGCGACCTTCACAAAGCTTTGCAAACCTTCACAACGCTTTTCTGTGAAGGTTACAGTGCGTTGTGAAGTCGCAAACGCGTTGTGAATGCTTGAAACGCGTTGTGAAAGCCATAAGGGTCAAAACGTTTGCCGCAACGCGTTGTGTGGATCTATTTTGACATACGTCACAGAAATTCATGATTTTGATTGGCCGACGCCGCAAGGCGTTGCAGAAATGTCGCGTTTCGGCAACGCGTTGCTATTTCTCACAACCGTTGCGGCATACGTTATGACCCTTATCGCTTGTGGGCCTTCGCAAGGCGTTGTAAAGCTCGCAACGCGTTGTGAATCTCGCAACGCGGTGTTGAAGGCTTGCCAACGCATTGTGAGTTTCACAACGCGTTGCCTAGGATACATTGCAACGCGTTGTGGTCTATTTTTTAATACGTCACAGAAATTGATCATTTTAATGGCCAAACACCGCACGCGTTGTGCATTTGGCAACGCGTTGCTACTTTCCTCGCAACGCGTTGCGGCAATACTTATGGCCTTTATGGCTTGCCATAACGGACGCTTGGTCCAGACACAGCCTCAGATACGACCACCCAACGGGGACTCTCTTATCGGCGCAACCCCTCGGAGAAATGCTGGGGACTAATGCATGCATTGCAAGCAGTTGGATAGTCAGTCATGCATCATAGGCCAGTAAAAACACCATAATTCAGAACTTCAAAGTAAAAAGAAAAGCTAAAAAGGTGGGTGAACCGAGCATTCATTGTCCGATTTTTATGTTTCGGGATTGTCTTGTTTAGTCACCTGTGACGTCAATTGACACCTAACTCACTGACGGAACTAAAGTTCCTTAACGGAATAAAGCACATGCTGCGATGGTAGTTGGTCAACTCTGCCATCAATGGAGTAAAAAGATATGCCTTTGTTTTCTCCCTCACTATGGAATCGCATGATCACCAAAAACATCAGATTACAAATGTTGAGTTAAATCAGACAGCCATTTGGATAATCTTCGTAAAGAGAGTACCGTGTGAAAGCAGATATGTCCGGCGGGGAAACACAGTCCGGGATCCATAGACGAAACGGAATAAAGAGGAAACTAATATTTGAGTGAAGAGTCAAATGAATGAGTGCGCTATTCTTACCATTGTACCCGGGATATGGTACTCCGCGACTACAATTCTACACGGTTTCCCCCCCCCCCAAAATTAATAAGGGAAATTATAAAGCGCCGACTCCTGCCCGAGGTCGCTCACTGCGCGGTTGCCTAATTATTTTATGCTGCCATCATAAGAAATCGTCACTGTCAATCATTTCGCCTAAATCATCAAAATCATACCTTTATTCTCATTCTTAAACCTGCCTTTATCCATTTAATGGCGGGATCGAGATTCGACATATAATTAAATTTGCGTAGAAAATTAAAAATATTTCATCAAGAATATGATGATAGTTCAACAGTTCATTCCAACAAGTTACAGATGAATCGGGTTTCCGTGAAAAAGTTGAGAACTGAGTGAGTTCGACTAGTTGAAGCAGCTTGGGTTGTAACTGTACCTTCTAAACAAGCTTTGTTCGAATTCAAAATCCAGGTAGTATGAGATTCTGTAAAATATAAGCCACAAACGTCAACTTCTTGAACGTTCGAAGTAATGACTTTTATCACCATATGTATGTGACGATCCGGGTGAAGATCGTACTCGAAGGGCAGCTTCACAGCTGATTGAAGAGTCACACGCGTCTTTAGCAATTTATGATATGCGCATGCGCTCAAGCAAACTCGTGTTGCCCGTTCCGTTAAGGTGTCCATGTTGACGGAATTGCGAGATTACTGACCTTCACCGCCGGGACAACATCATCTGTTTGGTACAGGCGTAGTTAGCAAGATTACGTCATAGTGACGTCATAACTAGAGCTTATTTATAACGTTTATGTGTAAGCAATCTCCAAAATCAAGGCACTTTTACCATTTATGCCCACTCATGAGCAAAATTGTATTCATTGGCATGGTGCGTGCCAAAGAAGCATACACATTTTATTACCCTAAAAAATAAGAAAAACACAAAGTGTCAGTATCTGCTTCCGTAGTATCATACGTAACCAAAGTGCTGTTTCTTTTTTCATTTTACACAGTCAAGCTTATAGGAAGAGACAAACCACATTGCCCACCTTCGACACTGACGGAACACTCGACTTCACTGAAGGTGTTGCATACAAATGTGTTATCGCATAGTAATTCACAGAAAAAAAACGATCTTTTTAGTGGGAGGGCGGGGGTGAATCGGACAAAAATGAGATGTACCTTATCTCTCGTTTATTAAAGACTCGGAGCTGCTCTGTAACAGTAAGTTTATTTGTATACATCCTAACATATGTTCACATCAATGTGACCATGTTCTTGTATCACACAGCCGCTATCTAATAGTTCTTATTTACCAGAGTTATTCATGGTTATTGAGAGAAGCGGATAAGACGAGTATCGTGGTATTAGTCCATTGACGGCATGCTAAATAAACCACATGTGATTTCGGCAATGTGAATTGAAGCGTAAAGAGAAATTAAATCCATTTGCTTGTTTTGTGTGAGCTCAAGCTCCATTCATTTCCGTTCGACTTGAGAACATTAATGTCTGACCATTGGAACGATCTGGTCACGTGTTTGGAAGATCGCTCTTGGATGAATTACTTAAAATAACCGCAAAGGATGAAATAACAATATATTAAAAGCCTTAGATCATATCGTTTACCTTTGTGCTACAGGGGAATCATTCGTTGGAGTAAACAGTTCCCCACCCATCGGCGAGGGTTAAAATGTCTTAGTTGTATGTACTGATAGTGTATTTTTTCTATGGTGTAACTATAATTTTATGAGAACAATTCCTAGAACTATTGAATTGTTGATATGATACGGAAAATCTATTGAAAGTTCAATACACTTTAAAATATATAGAATTTTGATTACATTTCGGGACGACGGCATCAGGAAACGAATGTAGTTTGACGGTTTGAATGATTAATTTACTACACTAAAATGAGTAATTTTTGAGCTCAAATCATTATTCGTAGCTGCTCACTGATTTTAATAGCTCCCAAAAATATGTATATTTTGCTTTAGAGTCCATGGGGACACCCCCCATTGGACCATCAATGGCATAAGCAGACGGTGTGTGAATCAAAGTTGAAAATGAGCTCCGCAGTAAGAACGGCAGGTGTGAAATCAATCATAGTCGGCAGGTATCATAGTCCGGCTCCATAGATGACAACGGATAAAGTGTGAAACTAATGCTATGTGAAGAGTCAACTGATAGATTGCCCTATTGTTCACATTGTTCCCGGACTTTGAGACCGGCGACAATATCTCCTGCCACGCCGGCATCTGCTACCTAATAAAATTGATTGTTTTTTAACATCATTAAAGTTTTCACAACAGAAAGTATAAGATCAACACTACTGTATACTATTACTGTGACTCCAAAAGTTCTCCCCCCCAAAAAAGGGTTTTGGGGGGGGTGAAAAAACATACGCAATGATCTGTTTTATTGAGACATCAAATAATATCCATAGGAATATTCATTTCATGTCTCATATCTATATATATATATATATATAATGATATATATATATATATATATCTAATATATATATATTATAATTATATATCTATATACCATAGAATACTCCATCCCATAATCTATTTGTATATTATGAAGTCGTTAGGTTTTAAGTTTTTGAAACATCATGGACACTGATTACCAACATACTCTTCCTATGGTTTTCGTTTTTTTAAGTATAAGCACATGAATCTGATTTATTTTCCTACAGTTGAGCTGAGTGGAAGCTTAACCTCATCTAACCGAGCCATTTTTTGTAACAAAATTCCGAAGGGGGGGGGGAGGGTAACCACCCCCCTGTGATTTTTCGTTACTGAACACCTGATTCCTGTACATTTTGTACCAAAGGAGAGCTTAGAGTTTCTTCTTTCCATTGGTAGCAAAATAAGTACGAACATCCCCATTATGACGTCACCATGACGTCATATGTTGAGAAAGTACGAAAATACTGAATATAGGTGGAAAATTGATATTTCGCAATTGAGCGAATCAAAACCCCTATAGAGCTCTAAATGATGTATTATATTAAAAACTAGTCATTTCCCATAAGTAGAGTCAAAAACCGCATAAAATCTGATTTTCCTAACCTTTTTGGCGAAAATTGATTTTTCACTTTGATGTGTGTATGGAAATGGCAGTTTTGCGACATTGCAAGCTTTATGACGTCATTGTGAAGTAAGGCTAGCATGGTGGTACTCATTTTGGTTTATCAATGGAAAGAGGCGACCATAGCTATTTTGGTGCCAAAATCAAGTTTCTGTGATAGTCCTGTGTTGTGCTAGGCTTGTTGGTATTCTCGTCGGAGGGGGGGTGGTTACCACCCCCCCATATCGATCACTTTGGGATGACCCTTTACCTTACTTACCCGGTGGATGTTTGTTTTTGGATTAAAAGGGCGGCACATGCAATTGACAATACATAAACTAAATTTGGCACCAAAAAAAAGGGGGTTTTAGAAAGCGGCAAAAAAACCTGAAGGGGGGGGGGGGTGGTAACCACCCCCCCTCGGTAGGACGATGATTAATAAAGTTAAATGTAAAACCCAGAATACACTGGGCCAATTCTCCAACGATGTTTAAAATAGACGGTGGAGAGCTTAAACTGGGTTGAGCTAAACATAGTTTAAAAACAGCAAGTTTAATTAACATTGTAACAAGTCGTTAGTAAACCACAATATTTAAAAGCCGTAAATATCATCCACCGAACCGTGACTTTTCTTCGCCACAATATTCATATGTCAGATAATGCTTTCCGTAGTTTTAAATGCTTCGCAGGAAGTCCGCGGGGAGATTCAAGAATGTCGCATTATAGTTTTTTTTTTTTGCAGGCGGTTTGTCGTCAATCAAACTTCCGTGCAGATGTTTTGTTAAAAGTGAAATTTGTTGTGATTAGTTATTTTAGAGATCGGTTTCAGAATAAAAATGTTTCAAATTGTTTGAAAAGGTTCTAAGAGTGTCAAATTCAAGATGGCCGCCCAGAGGTAAATTGTGCTGTTTTCAAAACACCAGATAACGAAATTTATAAGAGTGATCAAGGTTTTTCCGAAGTTACCTTGCTGAAACCACCCTTGTAATCAAAATTACGTTCGCATAACCACAACTATGGTGCTATTAGAGTTTCTTTGGGCGCCATTTTCTATTTCAAGATGGCCGCCATCAAGGAATTACAATATGAATGCTGTGGCATTTTATTACGAGTCTATGGACCCCAATTTATGCACCCCAGATCCTCCACATGTGGTATCATTTCGTTTGGGAGACCAATATGCTTACATTTTACCTTTATAAAACCAAGGAAAATGGTGGGGTAGCCTTGCATATCCGCTATTTTGCCAAAATTACTTTTTCTGTATCTCCGTTCTGAGTCTCATAGAGGCACAAATATTGCTTGTCTACACTAGTTTGCAAGAGTCAAGAATTCCAATATTATGAACATTGCTAAGAACATTGGGTTATTTGATTTGTCAGTATCATGCATTTCAAAAAGGGCCACCAGGTTAAGATTTGTTTTACTCAAATGAAAAAAAAAAAAACAGAGTACTTTGCTTATGACATGTGGTTGGTCACAAACCTGTTTAAAAAATGAAACAAACCACAGTTTTTTAATTAGCTATTTTTATTTTTAATTGGAATTATTGATACCCGGGTGTTTGGGAATATCCTTACTGATGTCTCGATGTGTCTCATTTCTGGAACTGCACTACCAAGTGGGCCGTTCGCTAAGAGGTTACAGGGGGAAGCTTTTATTGTTTACTCTGACGTGTTTTGGCTGGGATGAATGTTTTGGTATCCATTGTGCATGATGATGTTGATATCGGAGTAAATCAATTGGATTAACATGAAGTAAACGAATAATATCTTTGATAACATAAGTTTTACTCTCAACAAGCCAAACAAAAACAATGTTTGCTGTGAAGTATTATAAAAGTATCTTGATGACATGAATGACGGCAGTCCTAAAAAATAATACGTGCAGAGTGTGAATTAAACCAACTCCTGTGACACAATGCAATCTTGGTAGGACCTTTCTCACGAAAAAATGTGCCTCAGGTTCCACGTTGCTTGATTGAAGGACTGGGTGTATTGTATATTTAATTATTAAGAATGATGTTACTTTTTTTCATGAATGCCTATTTCATATATGTATTATTGGATTATGGTGGCGGGGATTGGTCAGTGGCATTGTAATGGCTTCTTGTCCAAACACCTAGGCCCAAGTAAGTACGGGGGGGGGGGGGGGTGCATAATTGCATGTTTCGAAAAGAAAGTTGGGTAAATAGAATTAGTCCTAAAATGCACCACAGGAAGGTCAACTATGAAATAACATAGTTTTCGGCATTTCTAAGTTATGCAATCTTCATTTTTGAGTCCATTAATGGGTCGGATGTGGTCGAAAATCAATACGGACATTGATACCAACATGGGTGGGATCATCTTGATTTCAAAATTGCTGCTGAGTAAAATCATTAAGCCCACACCAAAAATGCGCAAGACGAGAGAAATTACCTCTGGAGTCACAGATCATCCTCGTCCCTTAGTGTTATCCCTATGTTTCTGATTACATTTATCTGCGAAAGATACAGTAGAGATATATCTAAAGGGGTTTCTCCTGCAAATTATGTAAACTTCTTAATCTAGGTATGAGATATTTTTACAAGCCTGGGCTCTGTTTTGGTTAACGGGGTGACAATTGAAGATGAAGCAAAAGTGGCTCCTTAAAAGATCCTTTAACACTTCAATTGCATATATCTTTATATTTGATTTTTTTTAAGCACCATGCAGGCTCCCATATAACAGGTGAAAGATGAGGGTCCAACCAATTTTCAACTCTATTTGCATTTGAGAACCTTTGTCAAACAACGCATAGTGGTGATTTAAAAAATCCATAGGGCCCCCCCCCCCCATGAGGAGGACTAGACCCCCCTAAATCAACCCTTTTCAGTACAATTTTACAAAATGCCTCTAACCAAAGTACCACGTTTAAGGATATATAATTACTTCAACACGAAGACTTCCAATGAATCTTGGCAAGATCATTTGAGTATATGTGCTTTTCATCACTTCTGTTTGCATTTCGAATATTCAGGTAGTCCGAATGACGTCATTCAAATATGGCCACCAAAATGAAAAATATACATGTTTACAATATTTCTCACAAATACACCAATTTCAAAACCCCTATCTCCATTACTCAAGCTAGTTAAAAGATGGAAAATCAGTATCATTAAGATGAGACTTTCAGCTATACATAATTCTTAAAATGTGTGGAGGTATGTAACCATTTTAAAAGGGGTGTTTGGTTGCTTCCTATTTTATCACATTGGGTTAAAAAAAAAGAAATACATGTTAACCCATTTTTATTGTGAAATTGATAAATATACACATATATTCAGTTGAAGGTTGGTCACTGGTGGGTTTATGAAGGTACATGATACTCAACATGATGCATATTGAAGAAAAAGAAATTTTAAGTGGTGGTGGGGTGGGGGGAAATAACCCATATTGTAATGTCAGGTAATAAATATCCAGAAAACCATACAATCTGATAGAGCTGCAGAGTGCACTAGTGTTGACACCTCTGAAAATCAAGGTTTTACTATATGAAAACAGGTTATCAGTAGGAAAATAAAATTATGTATTGATAGAAAATGGTCACATACAATTTTTTAGTAGGGGTGTTTGGTGTTAAAGAATTAAAATATGGTTTTGTTTGGCACTTAAACATGCAAGTTTGTGTTCGTATATACTTTAGCACTACTACGCACTAAATTTAGTTATTGTTGCTCTATCATAACATGAGACGTATGTTATTTTCCCCCCCAATTAAAGATTTCCGTAAATTGCAGGAAAATGGAAAACTATTTTCCTAATTGAGCTTCTGAGGATGTGTTTTGCATAATAAATACATGGTTCTTTGTTGTGAATCATTTATTTCGTAAACTAAAAGCTTGACGTAGCCAAACCATCGCAGTGGGCGAACACTTTTCCCATTTTGTTTTTGTCTGGAAGTGAAGAAATAAATACAGGAATAGCATAAGAAAGGTGAATGGTTCGATGCAGACTCGAACCAGGGAAACCCTCGCGAGCCATACCGATGACCGGTGATAGTAAGCCCAAAGCGTGTCGCTAGCCCCACCGGTGATTTCATGAATACAAGTTGGATCATCTGGAGCAATTCTGTGACCGTGGATAGCATAGGTTCATTTCTAATTGGATTTGTATTATATGAAAGTTTAATGAACAAATTAGCAAGGACGCAGATCCTAAAAGTGTGGATCCAGGAGGGGGTAAGTACGTAATACATGGTCACAAAAGCAATTGATTAGATTGATGTAAAAAGGTAGCAAGTGTCCATTTGTTACAAGGATTAAAAAAGGATAGTTTGTAATACCACAACGAATGGTTATGGAGAATTACAAAATTAATCAAGTGTCAAAAGTCTTAATCTTTAAAAATAGGATAATTCTTAATTCTTTGTATAGGGACCCCTGCCTGGTGCACCTCGCTAAATTTGTTCATTAAACAATCATAGAA